>JAMKCH010012063.1:0-163736 GCA_023653785.1 Ophioderma brevispina | reverse complement strand
ATAAAATTTCCATATAGAAACACTGTTTCAATTGCTTTTACTCAAAAATGCCGTCGTCATGTTTGAAGAAGCACTTTTTTAGAAATGGAACAAGTCTATCACATTCACATCAGGTTTCATTTCTCATAACGTCTAACTTATTTCTAGGCTTCTTTCCCTCACATTCCTCTAATCATCTTTCTCACGTTTCTCCTAGATCCTTTTTCCTCACGTTCTCCCGTTCCCCAGTTTCTTTTCATCACTTTCTCCTAGTTTCTTTTTCGCACAGTTCCCGCTGGGTTTTCTATTTCTCAAGTTTCCCCTAGGTTTTCCTTTTTTCCAGAGTCTCCCCTGCCGAATGGCTACTTAGAGAACTCTTTGCCACTTTTTCTATTTTTCCTATTTTCTGCTTTGTTCCTTTCTTCCTGTTTTCCTTTTCTTTTCTTTATTTTCCTCAAGAATTTTTTTTAAATGTTTTTTGAAAAAGAAAACTTTTCTTGTGGTGTTCTGAAATTTGAGCTCTCATATCCTGTGAGCGGCGCTCCCAGCTCCCGCACTTTTTTGCACCCCTGGTGGCAAGTCCCGACGAAAGTTTGAACTTCTAACACTTATGCACCGATCAATTGTAATTCTGGCCTTCCCCTTCTCGACAAGCTCTCAGTGATCCTCCAAGTTTGCTGAGTACTTGCCCACTAATATTATTGCGGCTGCTAAACGTGTACGGACGCATAAGTGTACTATTTTCGCCCTATCCTACTAGCAATAAACCTAGGATACCAAAGCCTTATCTTGGGTTTACCGATTTTTTTAAATCGTGAGTTTATCTTTGTAAACCCAAGATAATAAGGCTCCTTATCCTAGGTAATAACAGATCTAAGCCCCAGATAACCAACGTAAACCCCATATAATGCGGTAATCCCTCAGATAATGTGCCTTATCCTGGGTTTACAACTAAACCCTGATGACAAACCCTAAACTACGAAAAGGTCAACTGTTAAATCCTTTTGTGTTCCAAATTTGACCACTATTTGACGTAGTTGCAATAGTTGACCACTACCCCTGTAAATGCCACGGGAATGACCCCGGTGTTTTAGGATAAGCTCGTATCGTTTTTTCTTTTTCCCTACAAATTCAAAATTATTCAAATGCCTCATTCTTAAGTCAGTGCTTTTAGAGATTCCTTTCCCCAAATGAAACAATCTCTAGAACAGACTGACTTATTTGTTATACACGCAATACAGAATCGTTTTAAAAAAACGAGGGGGGGTTAGAAGGGTATAAGTTAATGTGTCTGTCAGAAGCCCTCAACCCTCTAGTGATCTACCCATCTAGCCCGACCAGTCGGGCACGTGGTTTCTGTCTAGACGGACTATTAATGGTCATAGATGTGTTAAACTCCCGATTGGAACCCCTTCACTACAGTGCTCACTTACAGGGTTCTCATCAGTGCGAGATGCACTTGATGTGTACACACACGTTTTTTTTCTGTTCGAACTTCTAGATAAAGACAGGTATTGATGTTGGACTGATAATGTGTCCGATACCTTTAACGATTTCGCTACTGCAATCGCATATAGACACCGACCCGCTCAACTAATCTGAACAACGTCCGGAAGTATAATTAGGAGTTTGCTAGAACAAATGTAGCCTCTGATTTAAAAATTATGGTGAGCTGTATCATTATGGGCAAATATTGTGTGGATTTGGCAGAAAAGCTTTCAAAAAAATACGCGGGCTTATGACATAATTATTTTGGCCGGCCGTGGATAATTAGGCGTTTCTTAAATCAACTGCATATCTTTTTGTTCTATTTTTTATACAGTGCCACTAGTTTGAAACAATACGGGCCAGTAAGCATAATTATTATTACCATGTATATTGTTTGGACAAATCCTCATTATTTTCCCCTTTTGGTCAATAGTAGTGCATAGTGGAGAATATATCGCTAACATCCCTTAAAGCCGCCAGAGATTCCTGTAGGATGGCTCCCTCAATTTCCAAAAAAAAAATCGTGTTTTTTGCATGTACATAATGCTTACCCATATACTAGCATTGTGTGAAATTGCTAGCTTAAAATCGAATTCCTTCATATAGCAAATCAAACTTTGTTATAAAATTCCTGATCCCGGAATTTTTGTTATACACAGTTCAACACAAATCCTATGGGAAGTAATACTACACATAATGTTTACTGCATCAAAAGAAAATCCGATCATCTCAAAGTCAGATGTGCATTTTAGGTTACTATCGTTAGTTCTAGTTTGACTATTTTTCATTCATTACACACAAAACTAACTATTCGAAATCTTCTGAGTCGACTTTAACTGCATTTAAATGCTTTCTTAAAAAGGTTCCATGCCCCGATCGCTAATAGCCTCGTGCCCAGGGACCCCAGATTTTACGGGAAGTGGCAAATTTTGTTATCAGAAGAAGCTACTATTTGTTTCACATTTACCCTGTAAAATCTTAGTGCTAAGGACGTTTGGTTGGAATGTTATGAGCGAAAACGTGCCCCTTTTTGGTCGACCAATATTAATTTGACAGAGTACTCTTTGGGGATTCAAAATCACGTTTTTAGCTCTCTCACAATCAAAACGGGTTGAATATCGGCGCGAAACTTTACAGATGGGGGTTGTTGGGGTGAAGGCCATTCTAATCAAGATGAAAACTTTTTATCCTTATATCGGGCCAGTCCCCCTTTACGCAAATCCAATCCTCTTAGGGTGCTTAGGAAGTCGCCTTGTGGAAGAAAGACTTGCTATCAAGAAGTAACATCTATTGGTATTTTAAACCTGGGAACATCTCTCACCTGGATCTGACAACCTCATGGGCGGAATAGCGATGCCTCACAAATGAGAAAACCCAATCGGCCAATCTAGGTTTCCTTGCAGAGTGGGCTCCTGGAAGCAGATCAGGACACTACCTGTGGTTTGTGGAACAGCACCACAGACAATGGCACATCTCTTGTCTGCCCACTTCTGGAGCAACGATGCACAGACAAGGACCTTGCGGTCATTCAGTGAAGCAGCCAACTTTGTACCCATCTCTGGCTTGATCATATTTGAGAACCACTGTGTTTTTGGACACGATGAGAAGAAAATTTAAATCTTATAAGCAATACAATTTAACCACATATTCGTAGTGCCAATAAACAACACAACACAGAACACATTCATAAACATCCAAAAATGATCTCACGCAAACCGGAACATTCCTCAACAATCATTTTAGGAGGAAGGTATTCGTATCCACTAAACCAATCCCTGACCTTTTTCACTCATAAAATCAGAAGATAACTGACCCCGGCTTGAACATAGAGCTAACGCATTCAACGACCACTTCACTAACCTGGGCCGAAACTTTAAATAAAAAAATTCCCCCTCCAAAACCCATTTAACAAACACCGTCCAAAAAACACATTCACCTCAATGTTCCTAAAGCCAGTTCCTGTTGATGAAATGCACATACTTCGCCACCTGTTAAACCTGGTACAAGTGCGGGTACCGACAGATAGATCGTGGGATTGCTAACAAATCATATGAAAACATCATTTGTGCCTCTGAGCCATATTTAACCAATCACGTCTCACCGGAAACATTCCCAGATCACCTCAAGTCGGCCAAAGTCATTCCTATTTACAAAAACAAAGATTCACATAACATTGCAAATTACAGGCCCCATTTCTGTTCTTCAATCTTTTTCAACTCTACTTGAAAAGTCATGTACACACGTCTGTCCACATTCTTCCCAAGCACATATTCTGTGGATGAACAATAGGTTTTTAGGCCCAAACGCTCGCTTACACGGCACTCCTTGAACTAACATCCAACTCAACACTTGCACTAAAAAATAACTCCACCCCATGGGGTATTCCTGATCTCTGCAAGGCTTCGACAACCATGACCACAACATTCGTCTTCACAAGCTTTATCATTACGGTGGTCCGTGGATTAGCCTTGGAGTGGTTCAGGAGTGACCTAACTAACCGCTCACAATCATGTACATTCCACCGCATCATCAATCAAACCTATCCCAGTTGGCGTCCCGCCAGCTCAATACCTGGACCCCTACTTTTCATCATTACATGAAGGACATCACCAACATCTCTAACACACCTAAACTTTCTTATTTGCAGATGACACAAACAGTGTTTCTAGTTCAAACAACCCTACCAGTTATTCACTTTTTAACAACATGAATCATGAACTCGCAGAAATCACTGACTGGTTTCGGGCTAACAAACGTTCTCTCATGTTTTAAAAACATACTACATGCTTTTCTCCTACACAGAGAAACAACACTAACACATCAAAAATTAACAATAGATAACCAGACAATCTCCCAGGTACACTCACCCAAATTTCTTGCATCACAATCGACGACAAACGAACATGGACGAACATATCAACTCTGTCACTACCAAAGCGTCTCACGCAATTGGTAAATCTACAGGTTAAACACCACCTCCAGACTTCACTTTACAACACACTAGTTCTCCCTTACCTTAGCTACTGTAACACTCACTGGGCTCCAACTACTATCATCACGACCACCAAACTAAACACAACGCAAATGGGCCATTCGCACTATCACAAACTTCACCCCCCAAACTCACTACCTTACCATTAATTTCCCCACTGAAACACTTAAATTAGAGCACCTCACCAACTCAAACAGCGCTCTCATGTTTGACTATCACAACAATCATTTTACCTCCGACCTCAGCAATTAACTTTACCCCAAACCGACAAATCCCACAGCTAAACACCAACAAGCCTACAAACTTCATCTTCCCCACCCAGAAATCTTCCTCTGAAATGCACTTTATTCAGTATCACGGGCGCTAAACTTTGGAATGATCTTCCAGAATCCATCCACAACAATCACAAACAAAAATACTTAAAGCTCAACTGAAAAAACCTTTCATCAACCAATACAATCTTTTAAAGTTCTCCCCAGTCCTTATTTCTCTCCTCACCTTTTCTCTTCAATCCTATTTCGATCTCTTCCTTACCTTTTCTTCACCTCTAACTCTTCTTCTCCATTATGAAGTATTATTACATACCTCAGCAAGACTGTTGAAAAGTCATACCTTCTGACCAAACAAAATCCCGTTTCCCGTATTCCCGTTAAGTGTTTGTTTACTTCGATATTTGTTTGGTTTTGTTTGTTTGTCTCTGTTTATGGTTGTGTATATTTACCTATGTTATATTCTATATTATCCCTTACTTGTATCATTATTGTAATCATGAGAATAGTTACTTGTCTGTTTCCAAGGGCCACATAACCATAAGCCCTATCGGGTTGTCCATTACTGTCCTAGCATATTTCATATCCCCACCTGTTCATCTTAGTACAGTCTATACATTGAGATTATGCATTATCCATATAATATTGTATTTTACATTTCTGTCTCGTTCGATATGTTATGCTGAATAAACTGAAACTGAAACTGAATCCACTTTGAAAAAAAATCATGGAGCGGTCCCCTGCTTGCTTCAGGGGGAAATATTGGCCGGTTTAAATCTAACAAGAAAAAAAGAACGCGTAGCTCTCCCCTTTTTTGCGGTGATCGTCAGATTTTCCCTAGGACGCTAAGGATTTATGAAATATTAGTTCAAAGTGTTTTCTATTTTAATTTTACACATCGCTGTAAGCCTGCACCTTTACTTTATTCGTAAAAATCACATCTAAATAAATAAGGATTGTAATTTGGTGAGCACTTTCAATGCGAACGTTAATTGTTTTGCATTTTGGATGGCCACTCTCTTAGACAGACTCATCTTAATAAATGTTCTTTATCAATCTCAAATCCTCCCCCCCTAATCATTCCAAGTACGGGACGAAATGAAGATTTCAAAACTTGTTTCTCTTTCAAACGTTAACAGGAAACAAAAAACACGATTATACATCACTTGAATTGGTGAAGATTATTGAATACTTTAACTTTCTGTGATTTTAGAAGAATGTAGAAATAGGTCCTGAAAGAGAGTCACCGGGGGAACGGTATATCCAATCTCCTAGTATATCTTTGTATTTATCACCTCAATAAATCTACGAGTCTATGATATACGGACGTGAAAAGCTTATAAAACCTCTCGATCACACAGAGCACTTGCATGTCTATGTGAGTTAAAAAGTAATCCGGATAGCTTGATTTATCACTTCGCTTGCAAAAGTCCCCATCGGTGAATGACGTATTCCGTAGTGAGTCTCAGGCAACAGGAAATCACAACCCAATCCCCCCACTGTCAAAAAGAGATTTAAAGCCACTGCCCCCCCCCCTTTCAGGAGGGAAATAACAAAACGAACACGCCCAGTACTACACAGGAATATCACGACATTTGATTTTATCAATAGATAGGCAGGTCCTCTTCTTCCCCTTTTGATACCAAAAAATGAGTACCAACATACTAACATTTCATGAATTACGTCAAAATGTCTCTACATGAAGGAAAATGTTTTAAGTTTTCAATATTATTTTTGAGAGCCAGTAAATTTGCAAAATATCAATGTTTCTTCCTATATGCAGTTTTTTTAAACTTTATTACCTTATACGTCATATGACGCATCGTTTAAGTTTTTTCTACCTATTTTTATAAATGGAAAATAGTAAAGTTAATAAATTCTAAGCTTATACTGTAGGTACCAAATTTATCGGAATTGATGTTCATAAAAAAATTCAAGCGAAGGCCATACAGCCCTCCTGCTGAGAGGGTGATTATCGCATCTTAAGCCGGTAAATGGGAGCATGGTGAGATTTAATAACGAATGGCGGCAACGTGATAGGGGTCTTTGAAATAGTGTGTTGGTCCTTGTCCTCTATTACGTTCCATGCTCCTGACCACGAATTTTGTCACGTTTATAACTTAATATTCTATAGTTGACACTCTCTATCTCTGACAAATCCAAATTACGACTATCTAGTCATAAACCACTAGAAATCATTTTCTCCAGTGTTTTTTTTTCTTTGTTTTCTTCTTCCGCTTCTTCTTCTTCCGGGTAAAATTATATTCGGAATGCAACGCTTACCATCAAATATGAATATGCATGCGTGCAGTATGACCCTATTTGAATAATGCATGCGTGCATTATGACCGATTTAAATATGCATTCGTGCATTATCAAGCGTGCATATTAAACAATAAGAATTTAATAAGGCACCCCCAGCCGTATGCTTTTACTTTCCCCTCGAGTGAAAGCGCTTGAACAGTTCAGCGACGTTCATTAGCACAACCTCCAAGGTTATGTGGCTTAACGAACGGGGAAAGAAACAGATTGACACTCACTACAGAGTCTTAAAACCGTAAAATAGAAACCTTATTTCTATGGTGTTAAAAAACACAACACTTCAAAACGGCGTAGGTCCTCCATGGTCTATTTTAACTGCGGTTGTTATTACACCCCACCCCGATTTTACCTATACCATATATGCGATAACACAAGAACGTAATGAATAAATTAATCGGCCAATGCAAATCGACACGCGCTTTTCCTCCAAATCCGATTGGTAAGTGGTAAAGTAAGTATTGACTAATTGCTAATCGCTAACTGTCAATTTGTAATCAGGCAATTATGTTAATCGCTTACCGATTATTAAGCTGGTAACTCACGAAATTTTCATCAATATACTACAAAAATTGTATAACTTTTCACAACCTACTCTCCCTACTCTCCCAATGCTTGCTGCTTTATGCCAGTCAAAACACCAGTGTTGTGGAAATTCGTATAACTACGATATTTCTAGTTATAAATTTGGTAAAAGTTATCCAAAATTATTTCAGAAAAAGAGTTATTAATTTGTATTTATGTTTTGGATGGTGAAAATAATGCTCATGTGGTTTATGACACTAAGGCATTAGTGTGGTGAGTGCAATTCGGGTGATATAATTGCATTCTTGGAGGCCATTAATAAAGTAATATGGATAAGCGGGGCCACTGTGAGCACTCGTGCTAAAGCGCTCGTGCTCACAGCACGAGCGCTTTAGAGATTTAGGGGCTTTTAAGATTAGGGCGTCTGCCCCTCGCCCGCTGATTACGGGCTTGGGTATAGTTTGCCTATCTTTCGACCTTAGGTTTAACAGGTTCAAAGTAGAAGATTCAGAGATTTCGAAATATATATTTTTGTGTAGTAAATATAGGAAGAAACATTGATATTTTGCAAATTTAGTGGCAAATAAATAATATTGTAACACTTAAACATTTTCCATCATGTAGAGACGTTATGACGTCATTATGAAATAATGTTAGTATGTTGGTACTCATTTTGGTATCAAAGGAAAGAGAAACACCTGCTATCTATTGCAACTAAAATCAAATGTCTGTGATATTCCTGTGACGTACTAGGCGTGTTGGTATTTCCCTCCCGAAATGGGGGGGGGGGGGGGTTGCCATAACCTATCCACCACTTTGGGATCACCCTTTACCTTTGCTATACCCCGGTAGTGTTTTTTGATGGGGGGGCATGAAACTGAACATAAATGTCAATTGGCAATTACATTAACTCATTTGACACCGGAAAATGGGGGTTTTAGTTGGGCGAAAAGAATAGAAGAGAGCGGTAACAACTCCCCCCCCCTTCGGAAGACGAGGGTTAGTTAATCTATAATTTATACATTTAATTAGGCATAAAGTATGACTTATCACACTCATAATTCAGATGAAACAGACAGTTCGACATGGTATCGGCTATCAAACAGCCACAACGGTAAACAAATTCAACATAACCGGAAGTTAAATTATTACAATTTGTTTGGTTTTTCGAGGTAGAATTCCATGTATGGGCGCGTATGGGCACCAGTTCAGAAGTTATACCTTGTTACAAGGTACATTGAACTTTCGTAACACCGTTTCTCAAGAGTGGGAAATGATCGGAACATTTTCATATTATTTACACAAGATTTTTAACAATTACGGGTCACAAAATCACCCAAAATGCAAGCTTATTTTCTACAGTCGTAGCTCCACAAAGGAATGACGGATTCTGATGGGGTTTTCGGTATTTTTTTAACAAAATTCTCCTCTATTTGGTGACAACAACTTGCCAAAAAAGATGGAAATTGAATGTACTATGCACTTTCCAAAAAACACTACAGTCAGGGGTCACAGCATCCGGTCAAATTACAAAGTTTTGTGGACAGCTTTTCCCGTAGTCACTGAATCGACCGCGGCAAAGAGATATAGATCACAAACGGTCTCGGTGAATGCACATGAATACACATCGAGTGCCTAGCTTTTGTCGAGATGAATGGGTAATCGAATTAGATAATTGGTGGTTTTCGCGTTGGTTGTCCTTCTCTCTATTATGTCCATGATGATACTTAAGGTAACGATGATTTCTATTCCTAGACAGTGAAAATTTGTATAAGCTCTACCTTTTTGCCATTGAGTACTCTCGTGTTAGTCTAACGACAATTTTTTGTCACTATAAACTATATACTAAATGTGGTTTAGTTCTGACATTGTCTTTAGTGTTCTTGACGTTGTTAATATGCTTAATAATTTCAGGTGAGGGCTAATGTATATAAAAGCTTTATAACCATGCAAAAATATCAATTTTGAAAAATCTAGTGAGCGCACAATTTTTCAAATGTGTCAGTGTCTCTTTAATATTGGTTTGGTGCACATAACATCGCATCTATCTATAGGTATGATTGTTTTAAAGTTGTAGACTTGATTGTACTTGAAATGACAATTTCATAGTATTTATACATGCACAGCATTTTGTGGCCCCCTTCTGACAAATAATATCTTACCAATGAGAACGTTGCTAACGTTACAATGATTATCAATTAGTAAAGTGACCTACATAGAGTACACTGATCGATAGAATACCTGCTACCTTGCGACAGGCCAACCTTCTAACACGTTATCACTATACGGACACAAAGTATTTAGGACACGCCGGGTTCGTAACCTAGCGGTGTAAATTGATTTGTACGTAATTGAAGATAAAAGAAAGTGTTGCACTCACTGTCATATCAAATATTCAAACACATCTACTCTTCGAATCTGTATTCATTCAAATTAATTTAGCCAGAAAGGGTCGTATAAATCACGACATGGCTTTCATTTGTTAATTGTGTTAGCTTACGGTTAAAATTCATCGTCTTGTGGAACCAATCCATTTTGGTAATATAAGATAGTTTTCTAAAATCCAATAGGATCCGAGAGTGCAGTATTTTAGCAATGTTATGTTATATTGCACTATACCCAAACAAATCCCCTATGTATAATTATTTTTCCAACCAGGTAAAAAAACATCCGAAACCGAGTGAATCCACTGACTTCATCACGTTCATGGTCCGGGTGTAAAGAACACCCGGCTTCACAAGCAGTGTCTGAGTTCTGAGTTTTGATGCCGCCCTTTAACATCAAAAGGAGTTTAAGTTGAAGTCTTTTCAGGAAAATGCTGCGCACACATTTCCGAGACCCATAAATTTGTTTTATTTTTAAAGTATTAATGACAAAGTTTTGTTGAGTATGATTTTTTCATGTATCTGAATTGAATATAGGATTGGGATTTTCAAGAATATCTCATTTTCCAAAAGCTAATCCAATTAAGCTTTATATTGATTTATTATTAATATGTTTTTTATCTACTAATTTATGTATTTTATTTCTTTAAATTATAGATCACAATCATCTGGTCACGAAAGCTTGTTAACAATGTTCTAAATGAAACATTTTCAATTTTGTGAAACACTACTGAAGTTTATTTTTTCTTGTCTAGAGGAGATTGACACATTAACTATTAACTAACAATTATGGAGTCTAATCGAGATTTTTAATAACCGTATAGGACATAGTCGAACATAATAAGACATAAATGGATGTAAACTGATTGTTTGTCATCGACTTGTACCAGCTCCACCGGAACCCCCATTCACTTTTAGTATCTTTGATATTAGTTTGAGTTGGGGAAACATCGAAACCAAGAAGGCTGACTCAGAGATTTCGAAATATATTTTTGTGTGTATTAATTAAAAGTAGTCAACTAGAACTAAAGATAGTCCCCTAAAATGATCAATTCCAAAGTTTGAGATTAATCGGATTTTTCGTTTTTGATACAGTAAGCATTTCTGTATTGTATAACAGTACACCAAAATCCCAAATTTGATATTCTAAATGAAGGGCATCGACTTGAGCTTAGCTATTTCATATAGTGATTAGTATGTGGAGAATTATGTACATGCAAAAAACTCGATTTTTTTAGAGGGCGCTATATTCGGTATATCTCGGAGTCAAACTTTAAAAAGCAATCATACCACAAGGCAATGCCAAGAAATTCTAAATTTTGACTTTGATTTAAACACGTAATCACGGCACCTTGACAGAAAATTTAGCAAATTATTGTTGACAAGCAATAATGTTCTCATACTATAAACATGATAATTCCACATTAAATCGCCAAGATCGGCTTGTGGTTTGCATTTTGTAATAATAATAATAATAATAATACCAGGTAATAATCATCATAATATGCTTACATCGTGAGTGAAAGAATTAAATGTTTCAACCTTTTCATTCTTAAATAGATTTCCAAAAATACTCATTTTTGAAAAGGCTTTTAGTACCCATGCTCGTTCCAAAAATAAAGGGACTAGCTGCAATTGTGGGACTGCTGCTAGGGTATCAAATTCACCGTAATCAAGTTCTAGTCCCGCTAGGGGTATCAAATTCAGTTAAAACGATGGCCGGTTCACAGGAAAATTAACCTAAACATGTTAGCAAAATAACACTGTGTAATTTTTCTTACAGTAGCACAAGTGTTATTTTTCTTGTATTGGTACCTTTAAAATTATGTTTTATCCAGGTGTTGAAAACAGGTTCCACAAGAGGAATAATTTTACAGCAAGTTGGTCCCGTTAGGGGTATATTTTCGCAGAAAACTAGTCCCGTTAGGGATATTTCACTGGAAATTGGTCGCATTAGGCGTCACTTTTAGAAACCCCCTGGAACCAGCACGGGTATCCAACAAACCCCTAAAAAGTGACATTACTTCATTTCTAGAATCGCGTATTTCTTAACACAAAAAAAGTTTTAACACAAAACAAAATAATATTTCGTGTTTTATCATCCTGAGCAAAGATCGACGGATCAAGATCGAAATAGCATTTTTTACCATGTTTATTCTGTCTTGACCAGTATTTTTACCTCGGCGTCGCTTGCACCGAAAGATCACAGCCTGTATACTCTTTCTATATAAGATCATTTGTATGAAATTAATATACTAGTAAATATTACCTAGCAAATCCTAGTTAGTTGGATGAAAATAAAATTCCATATTTTAGATGTCCAAAGCGCACAAAAGCACATAAAATTACAACCTGTCTTAGCAAAAATGGAACAATCAAGAAATGTTTTAACATATCTGGATTTCTAATGTTTTTGTATCATTGCTTTTGGCAATCCATATAGTTATTCATATATAGTGAGTTCGATTCACTTATGTGACACTGAGAAATTTGGAGAGCTCATTTAAACACATTGCATTTGCGGATCAAAGTTTGGTTGTGACCATCTTCTTTTCGACATTATAGAATGTTACAAGTTTTTATGTTTATGAAGACAATTCTGATACTTTCTGTTGAGGGTATGACAATATGGGGAACAGCTTCCTCAAAATCTACCTGAGATTGTCCGACAACTTCACCATTGTTGCGGTTCTAGATTTATTAGCGAACACTGATGTATTTTTCATATAAAATTATTCTATTATGCAAATTAAGCTAAACTTTTCAGACCTTTTTGAGTTTGTTTATGAAGTCTAATCCCTTCAATTCCATGAACTCAGAATCCAGTAAGATAACGCTTTGGTTTGCATAATTGATGTTTGGAATATTGAAACACATAGAGAAAAAGTGAAGTGCCAAAATGGATTTGGCCTATTCCAGTCAATGGCGTATATTTCTAAATTGCCTACAGCAAAGGGAAAAGCATGTAAAAGCTTGGTGTCTATTCTATAAAATAGCTTGTGCTTTATCAAGGTTAGTTTAAGTACCATGATGAAAAAAGACATTTCCTGATTGCACATGTTTTAGATAGGCTGTAGGTGCCAGGCTTCAATTCCAGATTCCAGAATTTTCGAGTCAACTCCTTAAGATGTGTCCTGGTTTTACAGATCATGTTTGCATCTAAATCACGTAATTCTAGTGTGTGATCCTATTAAGCACCACTATTATCTTCTAAACTATCACTTTTTTGACACGGCCAAACATTGTCATGTGTATATTGTCTGTTACTCTGAAGAAAACAAATCAATCAACTCGATTATTGTCCTCGAGGATTTCAGAAGAGGTCCGCTACCGGGCATTTGGAAATAAATATTCATAGCCAGGGGGACGGTGAGAGCGCGTGTCACACGAAGTGCGGTACCCTAGCAGTATTTGCCCTCCATTTTCTCATGCAAAGGGAAAAATAAATTTTCAAAGTCGGTTCAAAAAGAGTTCATATCTCAAGTTTGATAAAACCGTCTTGAATTAATATTTTTTGATCGTGCGAATTTTTCTTCTAAATTAGATTTAAATTTTATTTATCTGAATTAGTACAGTCAAAGTTAGAACAAGGCCAAGCACTTTCCAAATAAGGAATAAAAGCAAGCAAGATAATAGGGCCTAGAGTAGACTAACCTGTCTCAACAGAAAGGCCTACAAAGACTATAACTCAACATAAACTAACTTATTATATATAGGTCTTCTACAATTTCAGCCGCAATTCCCAATGCCAAACAAGGCAGCCCTAGACCAGTGATTCAGTGACACAGTGATTCAGTAGTCTAGATTAACTACTCGTTCGTTCGTGCAAGTCCAAAATCACAGTGGAAGATCCGTCTTTAACCAGCTGATAGTTTCATCATCCAGGTTGATCAGGCCTGGAATTCCTCTTGGGGACTTGTAGACCTCACAGTAACTACTGTAGACTGGAGAAAAGCTTTCAATTTCACCTCTTTGAAAGACTGCCTATATAAAAGTCACCATTCCCCAAAATAAGAAACTAGAGGCATTTTTTTCTCTTGCAAAGAGCACGAGTAAGTTAGGCCTTTTAACCTTTGACCCTCTCAATAGTGGATGGTATGAAGAGATCACCATAGACATTTTGTCATCTTTCATCGAAGTCTACAAGATGCAATCTTCAGATTGCCCATTTTAGCTTGTTTTAGGTTTTACACACACTAAATTTTTTGATCCCTTGACCCGAGGATTACCTTTGGCCCAAACAAAGCACACCCTACAGACACTCGACAGACCTCAATCAAATAACAGAAGGGCAAGTTTATTGCAATTTGTAGCACACAAGGTTTTGAAAATCTTACACTTTTTGACTCTGTGACCCAACGTGACCTCTGACCCCAAAGGCCACATATAGCTGGTGTCCAGGTCATTGCTCTGAGTGAGTTTGGTCAACGAGGTCAAAGCATGAAGTAGGAATTAAGGTTGTAAGAAAGAAAAAAACAGCAAGAAAAAAATAAGTTAGGCGAAACACCTAACCTAATCAAACAATGCGGGTATATATTACATGGTAAGCAATGTACAATATTCCATCATTATTGAACAGTATAATACCGTTGGCTTAGTTTTGTTACCTGGTGTATGGTAGCTTACTTAGCACTATTAATATGTACAACATTTTATAGTTTACATAAATACTACTCAGGCTTGCTGCGCTGGTGCTCCGGTAGCTTAGCGGGAAACTCGTATGCAAAGCGTAAACATTGGAAATGGCCATACAGACGAAAAAAATACCATGGTTGAGTACTTCATACGAAGATGAACGGGAAGGAGACCCACATAATTAAGAAAGTGAGATATCCAAAGTAGCACTAAAAGCGGTTAGCCTTTTGAGATTGTATTACTTTTCAAGCCGTCAAAGGCCATCTTGGTAAGTCTGCCGGCCTAGGCCAAGATATAGTTGTCTAACGTACTTTGAAATTTATATTACATTTTATTCAATGTTTGGATGAAAGTACAATCAGTTTAATATTGGATGTTTTTTTTCGGGTGATGCAATAATACATTGCACTCGCTATAGTAATATTGCACTCGTCTCCGACTCGTGACGAGTCCAAGACGAGTGTTTAGCCGCATATAAGATATGTCTATTATTGTATCACATTCAAAGACATTCAATATTATTATTTTATCCCTCACGTGCCAAGAGGAAAATCTGACGATCACCGCAAAAAAGAGAGGTAGCGTGATTTGTTATTGTTAGATCTAGGTGCGATTTCCTCCTAATACAAGGTCGAGGTCTGCTCCGTGATTTCTTTTAAAAGTGCATTTAAATGCAGTTAAGGGACGTTGAGGATATAAGTCTTATACCCGGATGCCATGCATGTATTACGGCTTTAGTACTCGGCCAACTTCCGGGGATCACTGACAACATAATTGCTGATGTGAGTTGCACATTACACTAAGTTCAAATGTTCGTGAAGATACATAACAATTGCACATGCTCAGAACAATTAGTAATCAGGCTGCAATGAGACAAATTGCCTGCACGCTTAAAACAACGCTGTTCTCTGATATCCTGACATTTGTTATCTTTTTACTAATAAACATAATTTTATTTAAAGTGGGTCATCCCCTTTAATTAGACAAAGACCTCGCTTTTTCTCTCCTTCAAACCCGAATTTCTCCACGTCAATTCGAAGGTTGTCATTTAAAGGGAACTCACAACAGTTAAAACGACGTGTTTTTTTTTTGTTTGTTTTACAGTTAGTTATTTTCACGTTCCCAATCCCAATACCAGTTCAAACGACGTTTTTATGGTAATTTTTAACATTGTGCCTTAGCATAAAAAAATAAGATTTTTTTAAATCACCAGAACCGTTGGCCTAATTATATAATATGTATGCCTAACCTGTCTCTGGAAGATATTCTTAATTTTGTATTTTTTGTATGTCAACGGACAGACATTGCAACCCAGTGGCCTATTGGGCACTATAATACCATCTTTTCATTCGTAAAATAAAAACGCATCACCAACACAACTGAAAGTTTGGTAATAACCTTTTTGGAGGATATCTATGAAGTATTAACAAATATAAAAGTACTAAGATCACAAAATGCATCTTTAAAGACACTGTCAGTGATCCACTCGAAAGAGTCCAAATATGTGAAATTTGCAGGAATAGCTTAAAAGTGAATGGTAAGTCTATAGAATTCCCATAAGTTACTTTTTCCAACGGAAGAATTGACAGAAATGGATGAAAACGACAGTGTTCAAAGATATGAATCTCCATTGAGTTACGTGTTGCAGTAAGTGTCCGTACGGACAGTAATGACTAACATATCCAATTTTGTCCTTAATGTTTTTTTTTTTCGATTTTCTGATTTAGCAAATCACTGATAGTGCCTTCATAGGCGTAAATCCCGATGGGGGTATATATGCCCACCAATATACGTACCCTTTGTGTCTGATCATAAGTGAAGACTTAATTTCCTCTGCAGCAACTTTAAAATTTTGTCCATAAACGAACAAAAATGACAAAACAGTAGCCTATGGAACACTGTGATAAAATTCTGATTAGACTCAAATAATTCAACAGCAATTTTGGATATAAGGCATTTTGATCTCGAATTGCACCTTTAAGCATTGATTAGTATGCACATTCTCTGTGAGGTTTCTGAAACTCGCATGTATTTGCATCGATATTTGCATTAGAAACTACGTGACATACAGTTGTTTAACCTACTTTTCCCTTTTTTTATATATGTCAATAGCTGTCAACAATTATTCTAAACTAATACAGTTTGCTATCAGATAATATGCAACTTGACAATCAGAGCAATACAATACAGCAAATATCGGAAATAAAACAACTATTTAAAGGTATATACCCAAAGCAAACAACAAAGAGAAATACTTTACATCGTATATCTTTCAGTTTTGTCACGCAAAAAAAACAAACAAACGAAACAAAAACAAAATTGTGAAATAATGAGAAGAATACATACCATTTCAACATCATTCTCAAAGCTGAGCATTTTTTTCTACATTTTTATAGTAATTTCATTTATCTGAAGCAGATTTTTAGTGAAAGTTGTCAAGGGACATGACTACTGGAAATTTGAAAGCTAAGAAGGATTTATGACTACAAATAATGCAATTGTGATTGCTTCAATGGTTTATAAAGCTTCAAGAACAATTTAGGGATTATCAAGAACTTGATCAATCATTTCTTTGACTCTTGGGAAATTTCTTGCAAGATCAGTTGCGTGTTCGAGTTTAAATCCATTTTTTAAAGATGCGTTTCAAAGACACCACAATTATGTCATCTCATTTTACATTTGATATGAAATATATATATTTAAAAGCAAATGTGTCAACAAATTTCAAGGGAGAGAGAGAGAAAATCATTGTGGAGAGAAAAAATCTAAATGGGCCTACAATTTGAGCAGCGGCAAATGAAACCCACGTGCAGGTATTGCATGAATCAAAATTGGAATGAAATTTAGCTTTCAAAAATTCAGAGACTTGTTTTTTGAAAAAAGAAGCAGAAGTTATTTGTCTTGTTTGAAGTGTTTCCGGTACAAAATTTTCATTTTTCACTCTGAATCCAACATTTTCCTTTCCAGAGTATATAGCTGTAGAAGCTCATATTTTGGTCCAATTTTAGTTTTCATGCTTTTAACTTCTCAAAATGTTAGTTCTCTACAAGCCGCTTGATTTGCGACAAGAATCAGAATCCTAAGACCCTAATATGACAAACTCGAGGACTCCCTCTATTTTCACATTTATAGCTCGTGTTTAAAAGCAATATTTTAGCTAAGTCGCTTACAGAAGTACAATTTACAATACAAAATGTAGAAAAGTTTAAGAAAAATCAATTTCAATGGAAGTATTGAGGATAGTGTTACTTTACATTTAAACAAAAAACTCACTGATACTGACATTGCTTTAATCGTTCAACAGAACTTAGTCCGCAGGTATGCAATTCCTTTGCAATTATTGTTTGTTTAAAGATTGTAATATTAAGTATATATATTGTAGATCAAACATGCAGCCACGATGGATCTCCAATTTGGTTTTAAATAGGTTGTGAATAGGCAAGTTTACGTCGAACGTGCATAGTAATCAGATTATATGACTATTCAACGCCCGGATTTAACGGTACCTTTGATCTAGAAAAAGAGCTAGTGTTTTAAAGTCTTAAGACTCATAATTTTCATGAAAGTCAGCTTGTGAGAAATAGGTCGAGATAGAGGTTGAACAAGACCTAGGGATTTCTCCATAGCATCTAACATATATCGTTTACTCATCAGATCACTAAATCCATGAATTTGAGTTGGCCTATGGCGGAAAATGCGTCAAACCCTCAAAAAAATTACTCTGTGGCATTTGCATGTCTTTGAGTGAAATGGAAATTCCCCTGGCTTGATATACATATCATTCTAGCAAAGTCACAAATCGGGTAGATTGATCGCATTGCAATGAGAGCGGGAGGCGATAGATATACTAGTATGTGACATTTTTGTTCCTTGGAGGGAAAATGATCTAGTTTAATAGTATCATTTAAATATTGAAATGTGCGCGCACATTAATAATATGGTTAGGATGATTGAGATACGGTAAGAATACGAGTCTATGCAATCTGACAGCTAAACAACCAGTTTGATCTGGGATTATTACACTTACGGGATATGAAGAGCGACTCTTATTTGGGATCTATTTAAACTTGTATATAGGCTGCCTAATTGTCAATAAGTTAACCCGTGTTATTTTATTCAAAATTAGCGTGCAATTGCGTTTTCTACATTTATTTATAATTTAAATGTATATCAACTTTGGCATTGTTAAATAATTATAGACATATATGGGTATTAATTCCGAGCGTAATTCTTTATTCCCAAATAGTTATTTTGTTATCTCTAAAGCTGAGTAATTTACCAAATTCTGTGTAAGTAGACAGCATATTTCAAAATGCATTATGGTAATCAAGCAGTCAATACTGTGACTTACTTTACTGGCCGGGAACTTCACACCTACCAAACGTATAATTGACATAGCTTAGACTAGCAGAACTTGGTTTCTTCCTTTAAGACATGTCTTCTAAAAAGTTCAATAATACAATCTAAGGAAAAATTCATAGACATTTAACAGGCGATTGATTATAGATTTTTAGTAAAGAATATAGCTATCTGTACAATGGTCATAAATAACGTTTTAAATGACATTGCCCAAAATCGTGACATGATCTCAACCAAATTTCAACGTTGAATGAACATCATGTGCCCACGAGGCAATCATACAAAGGCCACGTAGTAATGTTGGGGAAACCTGACAATTTTGTCTCTCCTTGTCACATTTCACAAATTCGTGCATTTTTTAGTGATGTGAAAAGTAACTGATAGATGCTACAGGAGAAATTCTCCGCCCTGTTTCATCACTTTTTTGATTTGACCTATTTTCATGAAAGTTTGGAATACTAAAAGTTGAAAACAACGACTTTTCAGGTAGATTGCAAGCTAGTACGATTTTTACAACATTAGTGGTAATTAGACACATGATTGCCCCGAGTGCAGCGCATAGGTTACAATCTTACTCCCTACACATTCAAGGTGCATTTCGTGATTACAGCACATTCTGTTTTATTCATTGTTCACCAGATATCCTTGAGAAAAGCTATATTCACAAAATATGAGTTGATTCCGATCTCGCGGATTTCAGGTATGAGCAATTGCTTGTTTCTCACAATCCCATAGGCAACTGTGTTGTAATGTCTTGCCACTGACAGAAATACCAAATTGCAATTTCTTACAGATACGACCACACTTGCACTTAAGGTACACATGGATTACTGAGTCTAACGGTTCAGGTGACATAAAAATCTCAACTTTTTTAGGTAAGTCCTATGGCAATCTTCTTCAGAAATAGTTCCTTTTTCGGAGCAATCCTGAAAATAAATTATGTCCAGCATTTGAAGACGACGGAGTTCTATAAGTCTCTCGACGACACAAACACTTTAGCACTATAACTCAAGTTTTTCGTCTAAGGGGAGGGCTTCTTATCGGGCCTACTTGGCCTTCCAGCCTTCTCCTTCTTAATATTTCCTCTCTTGATGTTATTGATTGTTTTGTCAATTGTTTTGTCACATGTTATGGAAATAAATGAACTGAACTGAACTAACAATCCGGGATGCCAAATATTTCCTTAGAGTCGCAAATGTCCACTTTTAGGACCACAATACGGAATCTTCTTTTATTCCCAGCTCTTTTGGCTTCAAAGATGCCAGTAGACTAAATTAAAATAGCTTTTTAGCTCTTGTGGGAGCAAAATATAATAATTTTTGGAATACTTCTCAGATGTACCAACTCTGCAGATCAAATTACTGACAATCTTCTTTTAAACTTGCAATGTTCTTATATACCAGAAAAATAATATTTGTAAACAGAAAATTTAGGATATTATAACATAACCAAGTACACCATGGGGCACCTTGACATCGAACCATTAAATCTACAGGTATTACGATACTAAGTATATATATATATATATATATATATATATATATATATATATATATATATATATATATATATATATATATATATATATATATATATATATATATATATATATATATATATATATATATATATATATATATATATATATATATATATATATATATATATATATATATATATATATATATATATATATATATATATATATATATATATATATATATATATATATATATATATATATATATATATATATATATATATATATATATATATATATATATATATATATATATATATATATATATATATATATATATATATATATATATATATATATATATATATATATATATATATATATATATATATATATATATATATATATATATATATATATATATATATATATATAGTACTTTCAACCAAATTTGTTTATTACATAGTGTAATTAATAAAACATATCTTTCTGGTGCTTGCCGCTAGAAAAGCGACGAACACCCTTTGAAGCTACCCAAAGTTATAGCACTTCTATTTAACAGTTGTCTCGCAGGCTACCGGTGACTGTTGTCTCGCAGGCTAACGGTGACTGATGAATGATTAAACCACGTTGACAAACGCACTGAATGCAATAAACGAGTGTTCTATCCCCTCCACAATAGAATAGAACTAATAGGTAATCCTCATCAGATTTTGTTATCAAACTGTCAGCAATCCGATATCAGATCGGTCACGATATCTTAATGATCGCATTACTCTAGGATTCCACGCTTTGTAAAGAGTAGAATTACGAACCAGACAAGCAAGCAATCAATATTTGTTATGTTAGTCAATTTTTAACATTGCAATTCATTCTGGGAATAAATACAAAAATCGCCTTGAAATGGATTCCTCTATTTCGCCACACACTTTTTACGGATCATCAATGTAATTCGTGAATAATAGTGGGGTGGCGTCAAACATTCTATAGGGTTGTGTGGGGGGTGTGCTACTTCGGCGCCAAATCTGGGTAATTCATTTATTCCTAAGTTTAATTGTTGACTTTTGGTTTTGTTTGGTTATTAACGTGCCCCTACCGTTGCTACACACTCTATTTGAACCCTGGGATTACACAAAGAATATAGGTCAAACAGACTTGCAGATCACGACACTTAACTATCGTTTTCTATGGAGGTGCCCTACGGTTGGCATGGAATGTGAAGTGAATTGCATATTCAGCGTCATTACTTGATGCTAGAAGAGTTACGGCTTGTAATTTGGATCTGAGAAACTTCTTTAAAACTATATAATGCAAATAGGTCGAAGGATAAGTTGAGATTGCTGAGTATTTTCCCTAACATCTCATCATTAAGCTTTTTCACATTTGCACAGATCTACGATTTCAAAATGCTTCGTCAAAGGGCCAGTGAAAGTTGTCAATCTCCCAACAATTAACTCTGCGGCCTCTGCATGTCTTATGAGCACGATAAAACTAAAACAAGAATCCCCTTGTTTTAATGTACCTAGTGCCTCTTGAATCTCTTATCAATGGCATTTACCGTAATCGCATTGCTTGCTGAAGCGCGCACAGCATACACAGACGGTCCTTGTGATTGCTCGCATGTGTTAGAAATATTGGCATTGAACAGAGCAGCGTAACATATATTTTCCCTTTTGTTGAAATTTGACCAATATAAGCTGAAATCAGACAATTAGGGGGGGTGTTACCCTTTTTTGAAAATTCTAATTAGAAAATATTGATCGCTTTTCCGACCAGAATTACATTCATTCAGTTGAGTCGTTAGAAAGTAACTTTTAACACACGTGACTCTGACAAAACACAAAAGCAACAGTTGTACAATGGCGGCTTCAAAAATCAACCGCTGGTTGCTGGCCGGTTCCGTCCCGTTCCTTGCAATTGGACCGGTGTGAAAGTAATCATAGTCCGGCAGGTATCATAGTCCGGGCTCCATAGACGACAACGGAATAAAGCGTGAAACTAATGTTGCGTGAAGAGTCAAATGAATCGATTGCCCTATTGTTCACCATTGTTCCCGGACTGTGAGCTGGGAGGACTATATCTCCTGCCACACCGGTTTCCATTGTTCTAAACAAGGACTCACGGATATACATGAAATTTCAACATCAATCTCAAAGCTGAACATTTTTTCTACATTTTCATAGTACCTTCGTCAGTCTGAACATGATGAATGACTACTAGAAATTTGAAAGCTAAGAAGGATTCGTGACTACCAATAATGAAATTAGGATTGCTGCAATGGTTTTTAAAGCTTCAAGAACAACTTCTGGATTACCAAGAACTTGATCTATCATTTCTTAGACTCTTGAGAAATTTCTTGCAAGATCAGTTGCGTGTGCGAGTTTAAATCCATACTTTAAAGATGTGTTTTAAAAAAAGCACAACTATTTCATCTCATTTTACATTTGATATGAAATGTATATACACTGTTGCTCATAAAGTTGGAAAAAAATATTTTACCACTTTTTATGGAATGATTCTTACAGTGTGAGTTAATTATGATATCTAGGGTGTATATCGCCACACTCCTTGATTGATCAGTCTCTTTCGAACATAACACCATGAACTTAGTCCACAATTAACCCTTTACGAACTGTGTCCTTAGCCTGAAAGTAAAAGGGGGTATTTGAACAGCAGATTAAAGGATTTTGTTACATTTTTTTCACATCAGCCAGTTTTACAGAAAACACATTTTTGGGTGATTTCATGCATTGAAATGTTCAATAGTACTGTTTAAATGTCATTCAGTCACTAATATCGAGTATGGCCACCCCTGGCATGAATCAGCGTGTCAAGACGTCGCGGCATATTGTCCACAATGTTGTTTATGATGGCAGAGCGTCCCACTCATCGGTCAGAGCCTGAACTAACTAAGTAGAGTTTGAGGAAGATTTTCCCTGTCCCAGACATGCTCGATAAGGTTCATATCAGGGGAGCAAGCAGGCCATGGTATCTGCTCCACCACCTCTGCCTCCAAAAATCGTCTCACTACAGCGGCCCTGTGCGGCGTGGCGTTGTCGTCTTGCAGCCGAAAATTGTTTGCATAAACCCTTCTTGCATGTGGCAGGCAGCGGTTTTCCAGAATGTCAAGTTACACGACGGCGTTCATTTTTCTATCTGGCACCACCAGTAACGTTTTTCTCCATAATGAATACCGGCCCATACCATCACTTAGCCGCCACCACCTTGAGTCGATTCCTGAATACAGTCATCTCGGAGGATCTCACCACGTAATCGACGGACCCTTTGTCTTCCATCTTGACGGGCAAAGATGTAGCGGCTCTCGTCGCCAGTGTCCGAGCTGTAATCTTCTGTTCTACCTTACTCAGCGAAGTCGAGCAACTCTTCGAACGTGGACATTTGTCATTCGTCTTGCTCGGTAACCATGTTGAAGCAATCTCCGATTTACAGTTTGGTGGAAAACGTTGATTCCATAGCGTCTTCTCAACAAACGACGAAGACGTCTCATTGCCATTTCCGGGCCCTACGGCACAGATTAAGCAGTCGGCGACCATGTCATCTGGTAGTCAATTGTGGTCGTCCTGAAGATTTTCGTGGCCTCAAATGACCCACCTCTCGATTATGTCTGAGGATTTTACAGACCGATATCCTGAGGAAATCAGCGACTTTGCCTTGTTTGTACCCTTGACAATGCCGTTGGACGAGGCATAGCTAAGGGAACCTCTGTGTCAGTTTTTGTTGTAAAGGTAACAATCAACTCTGAAAAACGTGGGTTCCTTGGAGCAGGGAAAAGGAAAAAACAACAAACGTCTGGCCTTTTATAGCTCCCAACAAAAGGCCTTGTTACGTAATTCAAAATTGTGCATGGATTCACTTCACCTGGGTAGTGGGGACTCATTATGTAATCATTCGCCTACTCTAATATGATTACTGAGGCGTTTAAATAGAAATACGTTTTAAGATTAGGTCTGAAAACAAAATTATTCCAACTTTATGAGAAACAGTGTATTTAAAAGCAAAATGTGCTAATAAGCTCCAAGGAAGTTCTTAGTTCAAATCTTAGTAAGTAATGTAGATCGAGCAATCGTTGTTACGTATGATCTGAGTTGTACGTATATCGATATCGAATTTAACGGCAGTACAGGATATGCGCAAATACATAATTCGCACAACAATAAACCATTCAACGGAAACCATCATCTATAGAAACTACATATTCTTACTTTCAACGCAACAAGCGCAACAACACTTCCTGAACTGCTTAGGTAAAAGTCGTTTATTTCTCAAAGGACCAAGGGCGTGGTTTTTAAAATTCAAATTTATTCTGAAGCAAGCCTTTTTGTGCTTAATAGTGATAAGTATTTGCAGAAACAACAGAAGCACTGAACCCAAAGATTTCGTAGAGATGATGAAATTCTTTCTTGTCGATCGATTGATGTAGCATAAATGAAAGGGATTTCCTGTATACGAAGATCTCCTGGATCAGTGATTAATTATGCAGTCTTATCGGTACACTGAGGCTATTACACTTAATTATTATGTGGTACCGGGACCAGCCAGGTATTTATCAGTTAAACGCGATACTTCACTTCTCTTGAAATACCAGGATTCGCTATTAGATTGCAAAATCTGCCTTTCGTTTTATATTTAATGAGACTGTAATAGTGATTATTGTGGAAATCGTTAAATATACAAAATCGCCCAGGCTTGAATAGTCAACCTTTTGGGAAGCTGCTGGTTGTTCTAAGTTGGTCCTAGTACTTCCGGAACGACAGGTGATATGTTCATGAATGAGTTGGGCGTGTTTTCTTTAAACGACGAGCTGTCTACTCGTTAGGAAACTGCATAGAAGCCGCACCCTATTCAGCCAGCTGAATTACTCAATTATTCTACGAGGCACAATCAGTCATTTATTTTTAAATTTAGTATGTCCGATTCTGCATGCTCTTAAAGGTCCCAGGAAATGAGATGATAAACCTACTCCAAATCTTTATGGGACATTCCATTCCAATAAACAAAAAAAAAAAAAAAAAAAAAAGTGGGGACTCATTATGTAATCATTCGCCTACTCTAATATGATTACTGAGGCGTTTAAATAGAAATACGTTTTAAGATTAGGTCTGAAAACAAAATTATTCCAACTTTATGAGAAACAGTGTATTTTAAAGCAAAATGTTCTAATAAGCTTCCAAGGAGTTCTTAGTCAAATATTAGTAAGTAATGTAGATCGAGCAATCGTTGTTACGTATGATCTGAGTTGTACGTATATCGATATCGAATTTAACGGCAGTACAGGATATGCGCAAATACATAATTCGCACAACAATAAAACCATTCAACGGAAACCATCATCTATAGAAACTACATATTCTTACTTTCAACGCAACAAGCGCAACAACACTTCCTGAACTGCTTAGGTAAAAGTCGTTTATTTCTCAAAGGACCAAGGGCGTGGTTTTTAAAATTCAAATTTATTCTGAAGCAAGCCTTTTTGTGCTTAATAGTGATAAGTATTTGCAGAAACAACAGAAGAACTTGAACCAAAAGATTTCGTAGTAGCATGAAATTCTTTCTTGTCAGATCGCATTGATGTAGCATAAATGCATAGGCGTAAATCCCGGGGGGGATGGGGGATATATCCCCCCCAATATTTTGATGAGGGGGGATGGTCAATACGATCATCCCCCCCAATGTTGATGCCCGTTCATGTGTTTTTAACCAAAAATAACCTCATATTTTACCATAATAGTTTTAAAAATGGTAAATTTCCGCGCGCTTCGCGCGCATTTTGTTCTAGTTACAATTACATTTAACGAATTTAGCTTCTAAATGGCAATTTTTGGAGCGCTTCGCGCGCATATGTACTAGTAATGGATCTTTTCAGCAAACCCCGTTTCATTCAAAAATTTTCATCAGCCCCATCCCCCCCAATGTCAAAAAGAAATTTACGCCACTGCATAAATGAAAGGGATTTCCTGTACTAAGATCTCCTGGATCAGTGATTAATTATGCAGTCTTATCGGTACACTGAGGCTATTACATTAATTATTATTTGGTACCTGACCCAGTGTATTTTATCAGTAAATCGCGATAACTTCCTTCTCTTGAAATACCAGGATTCGCTATTAGATTGCAAAATCTGCCTTTCGTTTTATATTTAATGAGACTGTAATAGTGATTATTGTGGAAATCGTTAAATATACAAAATCGCCCAGGCTTGAATAGTCAACCTTTTGGGAAGCTGCTGGTTGTTCTAAGTTGGTCCTAGTACTTCCGGAACGACAGGTGATATGTTCATGAATGAGTTGGGCGTGTTTTCTTTAAACGACGAGCTGTCTACTCGTTAGGAAACTGCATAGAAGCCGCACCCTATTCAGCCAGCTGAATTACTCAATTATTCTACGAGGCACAATCAGTCATTTATTTTTAAATTTAGTATGTCCGATTCTGCATGCTCTTAAAGGTCCCAGGAAATGAGATGATAAACCTACTCCAAATCTTTATGGGACATTCCATTCCAATAAACAAGGTCAGAAAAAGGAATACACTACCAGTGACATCATTAGTGAAACTATTGATTTTCAGTCAGTATCATGAATAGATTCACACCAGTCACCTGGAATTTTCTATTATTCTCTGAAAAATCAATGATACCACAAATTATGTCATCACCAACCCAAATATTGAATGCTTTCTGGTCCCTCCTTGTAGACTTGACACAAACCACATCAATTCTATTTGCATTTCCTGGGACCTTAAATGAGAGTGTAGCATCACCCGTTCTACGTTAAAACATACATAAATACGTTTCGAGGCGCCGGCAGGGCAAAAAATATGACGGTACATGTATGACGAGTATGTGCTGCCATTATGAACTATTTTTCCCCCTCCCCACCAGTTCTAAAGACCCCAGTTGAGGCATATAAATTTCAGTTCTTAAACCTCGAGTTGAAGCATGATATCCTGTTCTGTATAGACATTTTTACAGTAAAACGTTTTCATTTTCACTCTAAATCGGGCTCTAAATCCAACTTTTTCCAGAATATGTAGCTCTAGAAGCTCATATTTTACCCTTATTTTACTTTCCGTGCTTTTAACTTCTCCATACGCTCGTTTTGCGACAAGAATCAGAGTCCTAAGACCCTAATATGACAAATTCAACGAAGAGAAGAACTCGGGTACAATAATAGCCTTTTTAATTTTTGTTTTTTTACCTTAATCACTTGCAATTTGCAATTTGTAATACAACAATGTTGAAACGTTTTTAAAAATCAATTTAAAAAAATCACTGATACTGATATTGCTTTAATCGTTCAACAGAACTTACTCTGCAGCTATGCAATTCCTTTGCAATTATTGTTTATTTAAAGATTGTAATATTAAGCATATTGTAGATCAAACATGCAACAAGTGTCACGTGTATGCTCCAATTTGATTTTAAATAGGTCTCAAATAGGTTCCAGGCAAGTTTACGTCGAACGTGCATGCATAGTAAACAGATTGTATGACTATTCAACGACCGGATTTAACGGTACCTTTGATCTAGAAAAAGAGCTAATGTTTGAAAGTCTTAAGACTCATAATTTTCTTGAAAGTCAGTTAGTGAGAAATAGGTCGAGATAGAGGTTGAAGAAGACCTAGGGATTTCTCCTTAGCATCTTACATATATCGTTTACTCATCAGATCACTAAATCCATGAATTTGAGTTGGCCTATGGGAAAATGCGTCAAACTCTGAAAAAAATTACTGTATGGCATTTGCATGTCTTTGAGTGAAATGGAAATTCCCCTGGCTTGATATACATATCATTCTGGCAAAGTCACAAATCGGGTAGATTGATCGCATTGCAATGAGAGCGGGAGGCGATAGATATACTAGTATGTGACATTTTGTTCCTTGGAGGAAAAATGATCTAGTTTAGCAGACAATAGTATCATTTAAATATTGAACATGGGCGCGCACATTAATAATATGGTTAGGATGATTGAGATGTGTTAAGAATACACATCTATGCAATCTGACAGCTAAACAACCAGTTTGATCTGGGATTATTACACTTACGGGATATGAAAAGCGACTCTTATTTGGGATATCTATTTAAACTTGTATATAGGCTGCCTAATTTTCAATAAGTTAACCCGTGTTATTTCATTCAAAATTAGCGTGTAATTGCGTTTTCTACATTTATTTATAATTTATAGCCACTATCAGCGATTTTTTCAAAATGTAAACAAACAGCGCCCCCTATTTTTCATCAAAGTGCATTTTTTTGCACTGTTGTGTTGGAAATTGTTGTAGTAAAGACCCCTGTAAGTGGCTAAGCGTAACGAGCGTCGTATTTGTCAAGAAATGGTGATTTTTATGCTTTGTTATACTAATAAAGTCGGAATCCGACTTTTTAGCGCAAAAATAAAGTCGTACAAAGCATCTTCAGGACCGCTTTAAAAAAATACTTAAGTGCCTGTTTTTCACAATGACCAATAATATAGGTGTTGATATGACCAACACTAGCAATTTAGAGACAAAATGGGCATTGTGATTTTGGGAAAAAATGACTGATAGTGCTTTAAAAAATTTATATCACCATTTGGCATTGGCAAATCATCATAATTAGCAGACATCTATGGGTAATTCCTAGCGTAATTCTTTATACCCAAATGGTTATTTTGTTATCTCTAAAGCTGAGTAATTTACCAAATTCTGTGTAAGTAGACAGCATATTTCCAAATGCATTATGGGTAATCAAGCAGTCAATACAGCGATTTACTTTACTGGCCGGGAACTTCACACCTACCAAAGGTATAATTGGCATAACTTAGATTAGCAGAACTCGTGTTTCTTCCTTTAAGAAGTGTTCTTCTAAAACGTTCAATAATACAATCTAAGGAAAAATTCATAGACATTTTAACAGGCGATTGATTATAGATTTTTAGTTAAAGAATATAGCTATCTGTACAATGGTCAGAAATAACGTTTAAATGACATTGCCCAACATCGTGACGTGATCTCAACCAAATTTCAACGTTGAATGAACATCGTGTGCCCACGAGGCAACCATACAAAGGCCACGTAGTAATGTTAGGGAAACCTGACAAGTCTGTCCCTTGACAGATCACAAAGTCGTGCATTTTTAGTGATGTGAAAAGTAACTGATAGATGCTACAGGAGAAATTCAGCAATGTTTCAACTTTTGATTTGACCTATTTTCTTACAGTGAGATTTTATAAAAGTTTGGAATACTAAAAGTTGAAAACAACGATTTTTCAGGTAGAGTGCAAGCTAGTACGATTTTTACAACATTAGTGGTAATTAAACACGTGATTGCCCCGAGTGCAGCGGATAGGTTACAATCTTACTCCCTACACATTAAAGGTGATTTCTTGATTCCAGCACATTCTGTTTTATTCATTGTTCACTAGATATCCTTGAGAAAAGCTTATTCACAAAATATGAGTTGATTTTGATCTGGCGGTTTTGAGTTATGAGCAAATGCTTCTGTTGTAATTTCTGTCCACGAACATAAAATACAAAATTGCGAATTTCTTACAGATACGACCAAATTTGCACGTAAGGTACACATGGATTACTGAGCCTAACGGTTCAGATGATATAAAAATCTCACCTTTTTTTAGGTAAGTCGGGGGACGAGGTTGTGGATCACGAACTGCCCCTTTAATTGACAATTCTTACATCAGGCAATATGCCTAACTCAGTTCTCTGTCTGGAGAGGCCGTCGTACGTAAATGTTTTTTTTTTTTTTTTTTTTTTTTCTAGCTTGAATTTCATGCCAAATATGATAGTAAATCATATGGCACTTTATTTCAGAATCTGGAGTAAATAATTACCTAAATATATTCAGAAAGGAAAACCTTTCTTGTACATGGCATTACAGCAAATTATTCAGTTTTTGGTGTCTCTTGAAAATGTTACATATGAGGTTTTGTCATGTGACCGTTTTTACTACATGTGAGGTTTTGCCTTTAAAGGTCAAATGCACATATGAGGTTTTTCCCGCCCAGCGACGATATAAGAGTTGATTCCGATCTGGCGGTTTTGAGTTATGAGCAATTGCTTGTTTCCCACGGTCCTATAGGCCACTGTGTTGTAATTTCTGTCCACGAACATAAAATACAAAATTGCGAATTTCTTACAGATACGACCAAATTTGCACGTAAGGTACACATGGATTACTGAGCCTAACGGTTCAGATGATATAAAAATCTCACCTTTTTTTAGGTAAGTCGGGGGACGAGGTTGTGGATCACGAACTGCCCCTTTAATTGACAATTCTTACATCAGGCAATATGCCTAACTCAGTTCTCTGTCTGGAGAGGCCGTCGTACGTAAATGTTGAAAACCCAGTGCTCGTGACCGGATTCGAACAGACAACCTTCGTATCACATGTGCGATACTCTACTAACTCTACTCTGGGTTCATACTTCATCGACAGACGTCTGCCGACGCTAGCCTTTCTATAGGTGTCTCGACGACACACAAACTTTAGCATTGTAACAATCCGGGATGTAAAATATTTACTTAGAGTCGCAAATGTCCACTTTTAGGACCACAATACGGAATCTTCTTTGATTCCCAGCTCTTTTGGCTTCAAAGATGCCAGTAGACGAAACAGCTTCTTAGTTCTTTTGGAAGCAAAATATAATGATTCCTGGAATACTGCTCGGATCTAGCAACTCTGCAGATCAAATTACTGGCAATCTTCTTTTAAACTTACAATGTCCTTATATACCAGAAGCAACTATCATATCTAAAATAGGCTATTACACTAGCATCAAGCATAAACATAGCCTAACATTGTCCAATTGGAAGACAGAATAATGATCATTGGAAATTACCTATGTTGCAATCTTACTTGCACCACACCTGAAAAATCCCCGCCAAAGTTCCTAGCTACTTACAGTAGCTTTTTTCTAGAAATTTCTCTGAGCATGCGACCACACATTGCCTTTATAGCAATAGGGGAATTCTACTTTTCTTTTGCATGATGAAATAAGCTACTCTCCATGCTAGGTTTCTTTTCTCTAGTTACATATACAGAAACAAAATAATATTTGTAAACAGAAAATTTGGGATACTATAACATGACCAAGTACACCACGGGGCACCTTGACATCGAACCATTAAATCCACAGGTATTACGAGAATAGGTATATAGTACTTTCAACCAAATTTCTTTATTACATAGTGTAATTAATAAAACATATTTTTCTGGTTCTCGCCGCTAGAAAAGCGACGAACACCCTTTGAAGCTACCCAAAGTTATAGTACTTCTATTTAACAGTTGTCTCGCAGGCTACCAGTGACTGATGAATAATTAAACCACGTTGACAAACGCACTGAATGCAATAAAAGAGTGTTCTATCCCCTCCACAATAGAATAGAACTAATAGGTAATCCTCATCAGATTTTGTTATCAAACTGTCAGCAATCCGATATTCAGATAGTCACGATATCTAATGATAGACATTACAGATAGGATCCAAGCTTTGTAAAAAGAGTAGAATTACAGAAACCAGACAAGCAAGCAAGCAAACAATCTTTTATTTTAGTCATTTTATCTGCAATTCATTCTGGGAATAAATACCAAAATCGCCTTTAAATGATTCTTCCGCCACCTTTTTACGGATAATCATGTAATTCGTGAATAATGAGTGGGGTGGCGTCAAACATTCTATAGCGAAGGCGCCAAATGTTAATTCATTTTCCCTAAGTTTAATTGTTGACTTTTGGTTTTGTTTGGTTTCCGTGCCCCTGCCTTGCTACACCACTGTATTTGAACCCTGGGACTACACAGAGAATATAGGTCAAACAAACTTGCAGATCATGACACGTACGTATCGGTTTCTATGGAGGTGCCAGGACATGTTGCATGGAATGTGAACAGTGAAATGCGTATTCAGCGTCTATTATTACTTGATGCTAGAAGAGTTTGTAATTTGGGTCTGAGAAACTTACAGTAAGAAAATAGGTCGAAGGAGAAGTTGAAATATAGCTGAGTATTTCCCCGTAACATCTATCAAACTTTTCACATTGCCACAAATCCACGACTTGCCAAGTGATTTGCCAAGGGCCAGGGGAAAGTTTTCAAATCCCCCTACAAATACTCTGCGGCCTCTGCGTGTCTTATAAGCATGATAAACAAAAACGAATCTCTTTGTTTTAATGTACCTTGTTGCCTCTTGGAAATAGTCACCGATCAATGCATTACAGTATTTTTTTTCCTAATTACAAAATACTGATCGCTTTCTGACCAAAATACCCTTTACTGAGTCAAGTCGTTAGAAGGTAATCAAACTTATAACATGTATGTGACTCTGGCAAAACACTATAGCAACAGTTGTACAACAGTGTAGTGGCTCAAAAACCAACCACTGGTTGCTGGTTGGTTCCGGCCGGTTCCTAGCTTTGGCTCCAGGGGGACTATATCTCCTTACCCTTTTACCCTTTAACACCAGTTCCTTGCAATTGGGCCGGTTTCCATTGTTAATCAAGAAACAGGTTAATGGTAAAAACAAAGTGCATTGTATTTGATTTTACTATTGTTTCACGCATGTAGTAATTATACAGGAACAATGAATGATTCCTCAGATACTTATCTTTTATGCACCAGCCATTCTCTAAGTATGTGAAAAGAAGTTTATATGTATCATGTACATGAAAGAGTATCCGTACAGCGTTGAGTGAAAATAGTCATTCGGTCACACATAGGGCATCAATATATATCAAACAGCATATTTTTAAGGTTGATGGTAATAACAAAGTGCATTGTATTTGGTTTTACTATTGTTTCATAAGACTGCAGTGATTATACATGACTGTACTGGCATTTCGTACTGCGCATGTGCAGCTTATGGGAGTCGAACTATCGCGCTACAACTGTTTTTTTTTAAATAGTTTAATCACTTCCAGAGGTTTTACTACAACAATTTTCAATACAACAATGTAGAAAAGTTTTTAAAAATCCAATTTCATTTAAAATATTGAGGATAGTGTTTCTTTACATTTTAAACCAAACAATCACTGGATACTTACAGTGCGTTAATGGTTTGCAACCGACCTTATCCGCAGGTATGCAATTCCTTTGCAATTATTGTTTATTTAAAGTTTGTAATATTAAATATATTGTAGATCAAACATGCAACAAGTGTCACGTGTATGCTTCAATTTGGTTTTAAATAGGCTTTAAATAGGTTCCAAGCAAGTTACGTCGAACGTGCATAGTAATCAGATCGTATTTGACTATTCAACGACCGGATTTAACGGTACCTTTGATCTAGAAAAAGAGCTAATGTTTGAAAGTCTTAAGACTCATAATTTTGACGAAAGTCAGCTGGTGAGAAATAAGTCGAGATAGAGGTTGAACAAGACCTAGGGATTTCTCCATAGCATCTAACATATATCGTTTACTCACCAGATCACTAAATCCATGAATTTGAGTTGGCCTATGGGGGAAATGCGTCAAACCCTTCAAAAAATTACTGTATGGCATTTGCATGTCTTTGAGTGAAACGAAAATTCCCTGCAAAGTCACAAATCAGGTAGATCGCATTTCAATGAGAGCGGGAGGCGATATACATAGTGAATCAAAACAAATTGTGCATGAAAAAAACACAAGATTTGACTCTGACCTGTTACCTTAACTGTGACGCAGTTGATGTTTTAATGGTCTACATATTTTTGACTTTCTATGCTGAAAAAATGAAGGAATTTGGTGAAGAAATAAGGTAGATATGAAAGATTTTCACGGTTGATCCATTTTTACCCCATTCCAATGGGATTTACACAGTTAAGCTGGGTTTTCACTTCCATTATTATGTCTGAATATGGCGACAAATCTTTCTGGATCAGCCGTGAAAATCTTTCATATCTATATACCTCATTTCTTCACCACATTACGTCATTTTTTCAGTATACTCGAAAATATGCAGATCATGAAAAATCAACTGCGTCACAGTTGAGCAATAGGAAAGTCTGGGACAGTCCAAAATTAGGGAAAAGGGGTAACCCAAAACTTATGTCAGAAAAAAAATAATGTAGAAATTCAAGTATTTTGAGAAAACGGAGGTAGAGAACATAGATTTGTTTTGGTGGTAAAAATTCTTGAATTCTCGCATCCTTCCCTTTGCGTAAATATTAACCGGCCTCTAATACAATTAATTGAAATTTTAAGACCTACGCGATTTAGACAACGACCTCACATTCAAAGCGAACATTTTAAGAATGTACTTTTAATGTGTCACTAGCACATAGTCTTTTTCGTACATTCAGAAGGATAAAATAAATCAAAGAGCATGTAAATGTGTATCGTAATCAGGTTTTCATCACCACTGCCGTTAATATCCATCTCATTCCGAATCCATTTCAAGCCCTTAGGTTTTGTGTACATACGCTGCATTAATGACTGATCCGGAATTCGTCTACAGAATGATAGCTTCCGATCTATCCGGGAAAGCAATCACTATGAGCTAGTAAAATCTCAATTCCCTTGGCAGAGTTCATTAGCCTTCATTCACCAATGTATTAGATATACACCCCTGGTTTTTTGGTATGATATATGACACCCAGATCACACAAGGCCAGTTCATGACAATGTATGTACAAATACAACCCACTGAACTGTGTTCTTGGTGGATGAGCGTATTGTAACTCATAGTGAATAACATCCAATAAGAGAGGAGGCGGGTATATCTTGGTGAAATTCAATACTTGTACCTCTTTCGACGTGTTTACATACTGGTAGTGTATTGTGTGGTTGAAAATAGTGCCGGAGATTAAAAGTGTATATAGATGTAATAAATGAAATGCAGTATTATTGTATGGCGGGCATTACAGAAATGCAAAAGAGCCTATGGTCAAGCGTTATTGAACATGTATCAATTCTGCTAAAAACCGCGGCAAGGTTACCGGATGATTGAATATTAGGTCCTATGAAATTGATAAACGTGAAAGTTGTTCGAACCTGTGTATATAGATGTAATAAATGAAATGCAGTATTATTGTATGGCGGGCATTACAGAAATGCAAAAGAGCCTATGGTCAAGCGTTATTGAACATGTATCAATTCTGCTAAAAACCGCGGCAAGGTTACCGGATGATTGAATATTAGGTCCTATGAAATTGATAAACGTGAAAGTTGTTCGAACCTATGCAAATTACTCTTTTATCGGGCGCCCAATGAGTTTATTTCCCTAAAAAGATACAACAGGTTTTATGGTCGTGTCAATATTCCATATTGCTTCCAAGTCGAATCCTGTAAAACAAATAGGGCCATACTGAAAATACTGAGGTCAAAAATTAAAATACTGCTGCAATCATGTAACACTGATCTCAAATTATTCCCCTTGCGTCAAGGAGCAAAAAAGCTGAAGTTCACAAAAATAAGCTGGACAGGGGACAAGTTTTTTTTTTTTTTTTTTTTATCACACAAGGCCAGTTCATGACAATGTATGTACAAATACAACCCACTGAACTGTGTTCTTGGTGGATGAGCGTATTGTAACTCATAGTGAATAACATCCAATAAGAGAGGAGGCGGGTATATCTTTGTGAAATTCAATACTTGTACCTCTTTCGACGTGTTTACATACTGGTAGTGTATTGTGTGGTTGAAAATAGTGCCGGAGATTAAAAGTGTATATAGATGTAATAATGAAATGCAGTATTATTGTATGGCGGGCATTACAGAAATGCAAAAGAGCCTATGGTCAAGCGTTATTGAACATGTATCAATTCTGCTAAAAACCGCGGCAAGGTTACCGGATGATTGAATATTAGGTCCTATGAAATTGATAAACGTGAAAGTTGTTCGAACCTATGCAAATTACTCTTTTATCGGGCGCCCAATGAGTTTATTTCCCTAAAAAGATACAACAGGTTTTATGGTCGTGTCAATATTCCATATTGCTTCCAAGTCGAATCCTGTAAAACAAATAGGGCCATACTGAAAATACTGAGGTCAAAAATTAAAATACTGCTGCAATCATGTAACACTGATCTCAAATTATTCCCCTTGCGTCAAGGAGCAAAAAAGCTGAAGTTCACAAAAATAAGCTGGACAGGGGACAAGTTCTATAAATGCTCCGATTTAAGTAAGTTCGTCTCGATACCAGGATTGAAAATGTCAATCGTTTTTAGAGATATAGTTAATGAGGTCCAAGTTAACTTGTGACGGGTAGGTCAAAGATCAACCACCATGCAGTCTTTGAAATGGTGTGAACTCTGGAATGGTTTTCAAAAAACATAAAGAGGGACACGAGGAAACATATCCAGAAAATAATCCCTATTTTTTCTTCGAAGTCATGTTTTTGCATATTAATAATGCTTAGAAATGGATTGATCAAGTCTGGCGGAATAAGCGAAAACAGCGTTTTTGGGTGGTTCTTCGATAAGTGTCTACTTTTGGCTTAAAAAAAATGAGAAAAAGTTTTTCAAATCAAATTTTTTTTCTTGGATGTGTCACAAGAGTGCACAAATACTAGAATGAACACTCGCGCGATCTTTAGAGCCTTCAAATTATTTTATGCGACATCTAATTTTCAGTGTGTAAGCAGAGTAAAACCATTAAAAGTCATTTCCTTAAAAACTTTTGTTGGAAATGACATCAGACAGTAAAGTCAAGACTGAGTAAATTATACTAAGTATCCTCAAATATCTGAACAAAAATAAAGAACCATTGAGGGAGGATCATTCAAATGGAGAAAACCCAGATGATTATGACTCTGATTTTATTGCCAATATGATCAGGTGAAGTGTAGAAATCATTTCCTAAACGGGAATAAACAAGTTACGGAACTGATCGTTACGGAAATGATGGTTCAAAAATGTAGACGTTATAACGTCTTCCGAGGGCGATGCCTAGCGTGATTGTTCTATATTAGGGTACAGGTCACAATTATCTTTGCACTGCCAATCAAAATGGACATTACTTCCTAGTATTATAGTGTTATACAGCGTAAGGAAATGGCTGAATAAAGCTACTCTCCCTATTTTTGCCAAAAAGTCTGTATTTTGATGGACATATTCATCAGATGATACCGGCGTGATAAATGTTGTGTGCCAAGTAGCCAATTCATGCAGGTACTTATTGAACCCAGGTTAATTTTTGGATTCTAGGCCAGTATACGTCTCCCGAGTGCGATGCATAGGTGATTGTTTATTATTGGGTAAAGGTCACAATTCTCTTTGCACTGCCAATTCAAATTGCCGACATTACTTTTCATTTATATTTATAGTGTTATACAGCGTTACGGAAATAACACTGAATAAAGCTATTCTCCCTCATTTTTGCAAAAGGCTGTATTTTGACGGATATTCATCAGAGATACCGGAGATGTAAATGATGTGTGCCAAGTAGCCAATTCATGTAGGTACTTATTAACCAGGTTAATTTTTGGATTTAGACCAGTATAACGTTTCCCGAGGGCGATGCCTAGCGTGATTTGTTTATATCTTATGGTACAGGTCACGCTTCTCTTTGCACTGCCAATGCAAAATGACATTGATTTCCTATATTTATAGTGTTATACAAGCGTAACGGAAATGACAATGATACAGCTACTCTCTCATTTTGCAAAGTCTGTATTTTGATGGATATTCATCAGAGCTACCGGAGGATAAATGATGTGTGCAAGTAGCCAATTCATGCAAGTACTTATTGACCAGGTTAATTTTGGAGTCAGTTGTTTTCAATTTATAGCGTGCCTTTCAAATGTTCGGTACAGAAAGACTTCTAAAATCAGGGACAGACTTTTTTGAACAAAAATGGTTTTAAATTTGGGATTTAATGATTGCATTATTGATAGATAGGAATGTTCAATCAGTAAATACTTCTAGTGATCAAGAGTATTTCCATAAATTAAAAAGAAAATTGTACTCCAAATAAATATGACCAATTGTAATTTTAAGCGTAATCATAGGGACATAGGGTTTTGCGGGGGGTTTGCATCAAACATTCGGAAAAATAAACCACATTTAAACTTTGTTTATCCAGGTTTTATAATTTTTTGTAATAACGATCATATTTATCAAGACAAAAACTAAAATAAATATTTCAGAATTGTAATTTTTTTCAATTTATAGTTTAAGTTAACGTAGCGGACACGAAGTGAGAACACTTAAGCGAAGAACCACCCTTTATGTAATATATATAATAAGAAGATGATTTTGTTCGTGCATGGAAGGAAAATCAAAACCAGGCTTTTTAAAAGTTGATGGAGACAGCAGGCAAGTTCAAACCTTTAGTTCTTGTTCTCAATAGGTGATCTAGTGCAAAAATAAGGTTTGGTTTTTAACCTAAAAAAACAAAAACAAAAAAACAAGAAACAATTTTTGTGTTATCATACTTCTAAATTGTCACAGAATAATGTGTCAAAGTCTAGAAAAATCAACAATAGGAAACATGTAAAATCTTGTGGGAAAGTTTTGTACAGGGGTCAAAAGTAAAACAGCTCTAATTATTTTGAATCCTACACTAACTTATTCATCTGGTCATGAAGATTAAAAAGGTATAGTTTGCCATATAAGCCGTCAATAGTTTCAGGATTATAGGCTCATAACGGTTCAAGGTCATCCTGTGGTAATTCTTTCGGAGTGCTCCGATTTTGATGAAACTTGTTTAATGACCCATATAATATGCAGACCATTGTTACATTTTGACCTCTAAGTACGTGACCAAATGGTGAAATGAGTGCAAGTATTATATTCCCTTGTCCTTTGGGACTATATGAAGAATTTGGGACCATTGTGAAAAGAATCGGAGCATTCTGAAAATATTATATGTAACTTTATTGGCTTATAACTATTAAATTTACCTACTTTATATTACCACGCCTGTACAAACCTTGCCTCATTGCAAATGCGTGTTCCCCGTTACTTAGGGAGTGTTCATAAATACTTTGGTAGGGGTAGGAAAGTTGGGGCTTCGGACATAAAAAAAATTGGTCCCCTCTTTTTAGGTTGGAGGGATGTCCCCCTCCTGCGTGAAGCGCGGAAGCCTTACAACAGCCACTTTGCTAGATACATTTTCTCTTGCAAAAGGTGATAAAACTATTTGAAAATTTCAATGTGGCTGACAATAAGTGATAATACTTGGGTATGGAAAACTGTATTAAAAAGTAAAATCTAAATTGATAGGTAATGTGTGTTTTGAATGTAGCATCGACGCGTTCGTAGAGAGCTCATACCCGATCGGTAACACATTCTAAATTGTAAACAAACATGCTTGATTGGGGAAGTAATTTAGGCCGGTTGCGATACGCTAGCTCCATTGCAATTCACAAGGTGAACTAGATAAAATGGTAGTGACGTTGTTCTGGACTAAAAGATGTTAGTAGGGTGGCCACAATTGTGGATATGGTTACCGATTAGTTTGGGAGTTGGGCACATGAAAGGTGCCTCGCTCTCCGTGCGAAGCACGGAACCCTTGCAATATTCGATTTTCATGACTGCTTTTTAAATTGGCAAGATGATGTTCCACTTAAAACCTTTCAAATATTTGATAGTAAACACAAGAAACATACCAAAGGTTGTCATTATTTGGATGTCAAACCATTATTTATTTAAATTTAAATTGCCCTACGCCGAAAGATATCCTTGTTTCCCTTTGTAACTAGACACTGCACATTTGAAAAATATTGCGGCCCCTCAAGATGTTTTTTTAAAATCGATATTTTTGCATGGTTTGGAAAGCTTTTATTATATCAAAAGCCCCTCCTCCGAAATGATTAAGACCAAACAAGCCTTCCTTATGGTAAAACAGAATGATTTTGTAATTAACCGTCGCCTGGCGACGTTAAATTCAGCAGCCTACAAAAATGGCGTTGTAAACACAAAAACACGCACGCCGTATGCTGTTTCCCACAGCGTGCACACTGTTTGATCGGTCTATACCTTTGTGGTTTTAATATCACAGTAAGTACGAGTCAAAATATTCATGTAAATATAACACATTTTGTTTATTAAAGTTATGGAGAAACTTAAAAGCTGGCCTACAAAATACCTGGATGTCCTTTTCCTGTTTTTGGGTATGTTATTTTTTTAATGTGTAAAATATATTCTCTATCCTTCCAATGGCCTTACTATCATTTGAGAGGCAAATTGAAGAAATTTCATATTTTGTAGAAATGTGGGCCAGTGCCAGTGCCGCCTTTAAACTAAATCAAGGCTATGACAAACAATTGGCGTTTTTAACCCGTGTATGGAGACGACACTTTGAACCTAATAGTACTTAAATACTACAGCAGCATATAGAGGAGTCGTAAAAGAGGTGGCAAGGATTTCTTGTCTTTATTTGGAAAAAAAAAAAAATGTAGGTTGGTGTCCACACGTGTGAGTTACCTGTAGTAATAATCAAATAAGTCAATCAATCTTCTTCCATTTAGTTTCACTCTAGTGAATTCCAGTGGTGTAACTAATACTCTCCAGTTGGACCCTGAAAATTGTGGACCAATTTTTAAAAAATATTCCAAATACACTAGCTTGTTTATTTTACTGAGGAGTAATGTCGATTTTACGACACTCGATGACAAATAAACAGTCTATACTGTTGTTTGGGAAAATGGTAAATGCGCTTTTTTCATACCCGACATAGGTAATGATGAGGAACAAAATCCATTACATTAAATTCCATTTATTGCAACCTTTATTAGCAATCAATCGCCTTCTAAACTGTCCTAAACCTGCAATCAGTAAAAATTAATTCAAATGATATACGTAAATTAAACATCTTTTTACGTTACAGCTATTTTTGGTCCTAAATATTACTCATATGAAATTAGTATTCCACAAAAACCAAAAGATTTGTTTTACAAGATGGTCCGATTTTAATGAAAATAAAAAGTGTTCTTACCGTTACTGTAAAGAGGAAAATGTCCCTTTTGTTAATTTTCATAGCTTACAAAAACATACATGCCATCTATTGATGGGTACCAATTTTTTGGGAACATTCTGGACATCAGATATCGGTTTGAAACACCTTTTTCAGCCATCATAGCTATACACACTGAACGTGCATATATTTGACTGTCTTACTTTAGTACTTTTCATTTTCTATGTCGGATATATCATATCAGATAAACGGTGGAAGCTATTCAACATACAACAACACCATAAAATAAATCTTGGTCTAATCTCTTGAAGAAAATTATTTGAATTAAGTCATTTTGATAACTCTTGAATTTTCTGTTTTGTTAAATTTTTCTTTGTTTGCTATTGTAATAAAGACCACCTGTGACTTCATCCATCATTAAAGATTATATAAATCGCTTTTCACACAATTTTGCCACAGTATTTTGCACAGGGTTAAATATAAATTTTAGTGTTCTTTTTTGATTACTTTATTAAATTTTAGAAAATGATCTCTTAATGTAAAAGCTTGTAATTCCACTCTTTAGAGGACTACTGGGCCCCAATCCGAAAGAGTTAAATTTCACACTTTCAAAGAACTCTTTTGGGAATTATTTAAAATTTTCTCAAAAACGTACAATGATATTACTTTTGCTTATACTTAAAGAGTAATTTGGCCTCTCTTTGAAAGGGTTTTAAAAATTTCACTCTTTCGGAGTTGTCCTGATCACTCTTAAAGAGTTGAGAAATTCACTTTTGCATTTCCAGAATATATCCATAACATCTGACACCACGAATAGTACATTTGGAGCATTTATTTGTATTGGTTGTGCTGGTTTAAAATATGGGCATTATAATTATTAATCATTTTGTTGTTTTAAAGAATTTAATTTTAAAGAATTTAATTGCAGAAAGTTGTTGTTGACGACTCCTTCATTCCCGTTCACGGTCGTGTATTCATATCGTTAATTGACCAACAATTATAGCAATTATATTGTACTAATGATTATTAATTATAACAACAAAATACGTTAGTATTGTTTACTTATGTGAAGAGTTACTTTTTCATACAGTAATCGCTAGTTCTATGAATATTGCATCAGATTATGATAAGCTAAGTGCATGCGAAATCAAATTTAGATTGCAAAATGCCAAACCGCACAAAGTAATGTTATTGTATAAGAAAGTTCACAGAATGAAGTGGTATTAGTGCCGACTTACGCTGGCATTTATTCTAAAAAATGATCCCCCCCCAGAAAAAACACACAAGCACACACACACACACACCATTTGTATTAACCCGATTACGATGTTAAATGTACGTATAATATTCAGTTTACTACGAGGGAATCAGCTGCTCAGGCATTTCAGGAACAATAAGAGCCTTAAATGATCTCACATAACACTTCAGCATTACTATTTCCGTGCTTTTGGGTCTTTGCGTGTTGGTTAATGGAGAACATGTGATGTCACTACACTAACTTAATATCGGGTAAACACCATTAAATCACTTAAACACAGTAGTTTAAGAAAAACTGGTATATATTTTTAGGCATTTTTGTTTCACGTTTAAAACTCTCACAGAAGAAATGCAACAATATCATGACAAAGTATAAGCTAAATCCATCAAATGACCAAATTGTCAACATATATTGACCGGAATGTTTGTAATTATTAAGCACTAAAAAAGTAAAGGGATCGAGAAGGGCCCATCCAAAGAAGACTCTAGTGGTACGAGTGGCAGGGGCATATCGATGTGAAATGGATGAGCGCGGAGTAAATTGCCCCATATTTGCCATCCAAATGTCATTTAAGTCGAGAAAACATACTAGTGTACCATACAATCATGAAATAGCATCACTTTCTTAATATAACTAGTGCGGTTTTAGACATTTTAAAGCAGTTTTTCAGATTCAATGCGAGGCAAATAGTGCACCCAAGATCCTTTAGCCCTGGGCAGCCCACTGGTGTATAACATATTGGTACAACTTTTCAATCATTGTGAAGTATGTGATAGCGATAACACTTCAGGAGAGATCTATCATCTACCCACAACCCTGTCTAAATTAATGGGGTATTTTGTCACTTTAATTGTATATCTACCACAGGGAGTTGATGCAGGAATTGTGTATTTGATGGTAAAGTTGGAGCACGTTCAAAGAAAGATTTTGGCTATAGATTTATCATGTTTCACGGAGGGAACTATTAAAATTGTTGCAATATGTTGAAAGGTATACCAAATTCTTCGTCTAGTCATATGCAGGGGTTGCATTACAAGGGTCGTTGTAATGCAAATTTGCATTTCTGGAAGATTTAAAGGTCACTTATGCCTATATAAAACTATAGATTGGAATCTGTTATTCAAGAAATTCAAGATTTTGACCCTCAGTTTTACAAGCTAGTGCAACTCCTGGTCATAAGGATCCCAAATATACATAGCTTGTGCCACCTACACCTATCGGCTCAAAAATTCAAGTTGCTTCCATTTTGGTAAGAAATGTCTCGAATTATTCATATTGACAAAAGACTTAAAATAAGGAATAATTTTGACTGTATCACATCGTCGGCCGCCGTACATATGAACGTATTTGCAAAATACGCACTCGAGAGAAAAACGGCTTTGAAGATTTGCGATTAATGTGCCACCATCTGTGTAATTAATAATATAATCTATATATATAATATATAGCTATATATTTATATATATATATTATCGTTAAACTAGTGGGAAATCACCTAAATAGGTTTAAATTCAATATAGTGTATTAGTTAATATTAATCAAGGCTTCATATTATGTTAGAGGTGCGGTAATGATGATGATGTTAATGTTAAATTAAAATACCGTCACTATGTGAAGACGATATAAATAAAATACCAACTCTACGGTGAACTGAAAAATACGTCGCACCAAATACGTCACTATGTTTGGACGCGGCGAATCCTTCCCAAATTCAGATACGATGCTAGGGTCGGCCGCAGTATAGTTTTCGGCAAATACGTCGTTAATATTTTACTAATTAAGCCACTTTGAGGCTTAAAATTGGGTGAATATGTAGAATAGTACAAAACAACGTACATGCCATTTAATTCATCATATCATCATATATCTTCAATCAAACTCACTAGCCACCAACATCTGATTCATGTAGATCTGATATCCCACGTCATGGTTTATCTGACAACACATCACGCTGAATTAGTATGTGCACACAACTGACCTGTTGTTTTCAATTACGGTTAACACGATGAAAGCAACTTGATACTAAAAAGGCAAAATGTACGTCATACCATCATGAGGCACGTCCAGCAATAAATGCAAGCACACTGATATGTAGATATGCTCCAAAAATTTTTTTTTTTTTTTTTTTTCCATTTCAACGTGTAAATAACAAATACGACGTGCAAATACGTCGTCATGTGACGCGTTTGCGCAAATACGTCACTATGTGAAAACGACAAAATACCAACTCTACCGTGAACTGAAAAATACGTCGCACAAATACGTCACTATGTGACGCGGCGAATACTTCCAAATGCAGATACGATGCTATGGGTCGGCGCAGTATAGATTTTCGGCAAATACGTCGTTAATATTTTACTAATTAAGCCACTTTGAGGCTTAAAATTGGGTGAATATGTAGAATAGTACAAAACAAACGTACATGCCATCATCATCATCATCATCATCATCATCATATATCTTTCAACTCAAACTTCACTAGCCACCAACATCTTATTCATGTAGATCTGATATCCCCGTCAATGGTTATCTGACAACACATCACGCTGATATAGTATGTGCAACACAACTGACCTGTTGTTTTCAATTACGGTTAACCACGATGAAAGCAAACTTGATACGAAAACGCAGAAATGGTCCGGTCATACCATCATGAGCACTCGTCCAGCAGAAATGCAAGCACACTGATATGTATATATGCTCCAAAAAAGCTTACATTGAACTTGGCACTTACCAGATGTTGTTAAAATGCTCTGAAACACGCAATTTTGGTTTTCTATTTAGGTACAACAAGCACAGTTAATATGTTTCCTGAAGAAAGTCTAGCCGAAAATGGCTCAAAGGAAATTGAATATTGATTGAAAACATCTCTTTTCTAAAGCGCCTCATTTGCTATGATTCTATTGGTCCATCACACAATACTATGATTTTGAAATGTGTGGCTAACTTCATTCTTGCAAACTTTTACAATTCCAAGTACGCGTAAATTGTCTTATTTTTGAAAAAGATACAATGTTTGAAAATCAACAATATAACTATGTAGTGCAACTTTGAAGACAATCTTTTGCATATCTGAAAGAGGCACCGATCCTCAGTCTCGACCCCATCTTTCACACCATAATTGAAACCTGAGATTTTGGTACCATATTAGAAACCATGTATTTTCTCGTTTCATCTGCGAAATATTTTGACTGACTTCCTTCTCATTTTGATGCTGGAGGCTAAAATATGGTTTGTTACGGTAACCGGAAAATTGTTTGTACAGTACTCTATGAGCTAATGCAATACACACAATTACCGCTCATATGAAAATGGTATGTTGGATTCAAATTAAATTTTGGAATTAATGTTGGTGATGGTCCTTCAATGAAACGCAGAAAAATACATGTTGTAATCGGTTGGGGTACCTTTAAAGCGACATAATGTCATAAAAAAAAACATTCAGACATAATGAAAAGGACCCTTACTGAAATCACGTTTGGATGTTTACATTCTGTAAAAACAGTAAAAACAAGAAAAGTTCCAGAGGGGGAGGTGGCAGTTCGTGGCAATTTCTGGAAAAGGATGCTGACATTCCTGCCAGAATTTACCAAACTTGAAAAAGCATGCTGTCATCAGCTCACAGACCATTGCTATTGTATATGTGCTAATCCCGGCTAATCCATCTTTCACTTGCCAGATCAATATCTTACTATAAGCCTAAAGTATAATGCCTGAATCCTGGTCTGAATGCTTTTGAATTGTGTCACAAAAAATTGCCACGAACTGCCACCTTCCCCTCTGGAACTCTTCCTGTTTTTACTGTTTTTACAGAATGCAAACATCCAAATTGTTTTCAAACTTGTGGAAGTGATTTCAGTAAGGGTCCTTTTCATTATGTCTGAATATTTTTTATGCCATTATGTCGCTTTAAGGGTTATAAACGTATGAATACTTTCATACTTAAACCTACATCACAACATTTGACAGAAATAGTTAAAATTCTTGAAATAGTGTTCAACATTTATACCGTTGCTACTCTTAAAAAATAAGTTACCGATGACATGAGGAAGAACTACGAGTGAAAAAGTTAGTTGTGTGGAGTACCCAGCTCGAGGTGTGCTAATCGCAATCGGATCCTGAACTGACCTACGGCAAACCGCTAATCCGAGACAAGCGTAATCGTGTTTCATTCATGTATTCCTTCATTCACTCATCCATTCCTTCATTCACCCATTCATTCATTCCTTTGGCATGCTAATTGAAAAAAAAGGCAATTCATAAATTTGACATCTTTGGGGTAATACCTTAAAAACAATTTGAATTTTATCCAAAAAGTAACACTGCAACTCTTTCAGATTCATGCAAGTCAATTACGTAAAGTCACCAGTAAGGCTGATTGATTGCTTTTTGACATGCGTGGAAGCGGTATCAAAGATGGCTATTGTACGTTCGTACGTGCGTACATTGCAAGGGAAATCGTTGAATCCAAAGACATCTGTTGAGTACAGCGAAGATCGGGCCTACAGCAGGCTATTTGAAAGCAATACTAAAAATAGACCGCGAACAGAATATAACCCCAGGCTCTTTCTTTACAATCTTAACATGACATAAACTAATATAGAAAATGACGGAATACGTTCGTTGTAAACTACAAACGTCCTCCACGGCGTGTCCTCAATGTTCAGTACTTTCTATGGAGGAGAAATTGTGACTTCAAATGTTGTAGCTACCTCGATGAATGTTGTGAACAAATAAGGGGTGGCATTAAACCTCAACTGCCGGGTGACCGGCAGGCTATAGCGGTTGAAACCGTTCAGTTGTTTAGCGCAATAGAAAAACCGTTTCCAACCTGGCACAACCGGCGACTGATTGACTTTTGGCGCTGTTCCTAAGTTGAATTAGTGTTGGATAAACAAGTAACTTCCTTCAAATATAAAGCTTTAATGCGCAGATTACCTAAAAGCCGTTAAAACTCTCTACAATTCGAGATTTTATAATTAATTCAAATAATGCATTTATGTAGAGTAAGAAGTTTTTGATGTTGCAAGTTCTTGTAACTTGTTAAAGCGACTATTGTAAAGAACCTATGGTGGACCAAAGGAGAACATCGTTGGTTGAATCGTACATCTTAACTTTTTCATTCAAGATTATGCAAATGAGCTTGTGTTACTTTGAGGTTATTATCATGAGATGTCACGTGATAGGGACATTTGGTGTATTTGCGCGAGGAAAACTAAGAAGTTTTAGCGAGAAAAATAAAACATACTTTCTCCTTTATTCAAAATGAAAGTGGTTCTTTTTTAAAGTTGCAATATTTTGTTTTAAAATACTTGATATGATTTGAGGATTAGCGATAAAGAATGAAAATTTTATGAAAAACACAGTAAAGTATCTGTTTCGCATTTTATAATAAGCCACCACCAAATTTGTGAAACGAAACAGGCTCGCTGCAATTATATGAACCTGGTAACATTGCAACCAATTTACACATTCATTCATGCCAAACGCAGTACCAGTTACAGCGGGTACAGTGAAAAATTGAGGAATAATAATTTTGGATATCTTTGTACCATAAATATTACCAGAATGAGCACCATAGTGTCTTACTCAATTGGCAGTTTATCCGACTAAGTCGCATGAAACATTTTCTTTGATTCATACTAACAAAAGAGGGACTTTCAAACGAGGGCAATACTATAAAGCTACCGAAATTGTTACTTCTAAACATAACCATAGCCTAGGGGAGTATTTTTTGTCAAAGGTGTGTAAAGTTAAGGGGGCGAATGTAGTCTATTTGGACTGTAATCATGACAACAGAACGGTATTCACCGCTAAGCTGGGCGTATATAATCGACAAATGTCGATACACTTTGCAGGCATGTCTTCTTTCTGCTTTCAATTTTTAAGTTAAAATACTTATGTTTATAATAATAATAATAATAACAATCTTGAGATAGCGCCTAATGCAGAGGCTCAAGGCGCTTAATAGAAAGGAGAATCTATCAAAATATCAATACGACAATACAAAAAATAGATAAAAGTCTAATGGTTAAAACAACAATGAGTTATAAATCAATTAGACACAATTTAAAAATAATTCACACTATTAATATTGGGACCAACAGATAGAAGAGGAAAGACAAAAAAAAACCCGTTGACCTACTATACTAGGAACATATGGGGATACACCTGAATCGTCCAGCTGAGGATCTTTGTGTATGTATACCCCACAGCGACATCGGTTAAGTCTTGCTGGATTCAGATGCCTCTACCCTACCTAACTGAGAAAAAAAAATCATTCCTAGGCAACCGGATTGGATGAGGGTAGAGAATAAGAAAAGAAAGGAAAAAAATAAAAGGGAATGATAATTAGTGATTGTTGCTATTTATCATTGGACGGCATCAGAAACGGGAACTGAAGCGGCAGCCAAATGTGTGTAAATAGGAATGGTCTTAGGTACGGATGGAACTTGAATAATAGTTGCTGGAACTGAGCAGAAAGCGGATACTGTTCGGGAGTTTATTCCACACATGTGCTGCTGCGTAAGCAAAAAATCTACCACCATAGAACTTTGTTGATGAGTTGGTTGATTGACCAGCTGGGAGCAAGAAGATGCTCTCAAAGTTCTCGGCGGTGAATACAGCTGGATGGGCTCAGGATATAGGAGGTGACATGTGTGGATGGCCCTTGCACGAGGCACGCAGCCCGCCCACCCCCCCACCGCACCCTCTAATCTACCAAAAAGCCCCCCCATCTGTTTAATGGAAGACAAGTAGTAGGCTAGAGAGCTGTGTTGATCTGTATCGTCGACGGATTTTCCCAGGACAAGACGGGCAGCTGCATTTTGACTCGCTGACCTGGTCAATCTCTTTCTGGAAGGTATAATGCAAGGATTGCAGGAATCCAGCTAGTGTAACAAGGCGTGAGACCAATCTGATGGTTAGATTTTATCAAGGTACGTCGAAACGCCCAATTTTCCTATTGGAGAGCCAAGACAGCTGGCATAAAGATGTTAAACATGAGTGATCAATCTTAGTGATGAGTCTAAGATGACACCAAGGTTTCCGTTGATTCAGGGCTGCAAGGTGGTATAAACAGAATTGCCATGATCATAGTTGGCTGAAAGTTGCTAGCCGATCTGCTAAAATGAGAGCGAATGTACCACATCTCCGTCTTCTTGTCATTTAATAAATATCAGCTTGTTGGATTTAAACCAGGGATCTGATGTCTCCATGCATGTTCATCTTTTTTATGGCTGCTTCACGATCCAGAGGGTGGAAAGTCAGGTAGAGCGGGGTGTCATCAGCGTAAACGACAAATTGAATACCGTGGGCAGTGAGATATCCTGTAGTGGGGCACTGAAACAGATGACGTCAATAGGTCCAGTAACGGCCCTGGGAGAAATCCCCAATCTACCGCCACAGGATCTGCCGAAGCACCTCTGACTGAATTTAGCGAGTTCGGCCAATCATAGGATATGACAGAACAACTTAATGCGTTTCCAGTAATCCCATACAGTTCAGTTAGAAGGGTGAGGAGCTGTTTGTGGCTCTATGGTGTCGAAGGCGGCCGACTGAAGTCCAGTAAACAATAGTACAGCCTCTTTTTGTTTGTCACGAGCAGTCAAGATGTCATTCTGCACCGTAACAGAGCAGTCTCAGTACGGTGATTTGCCGGTATGCCGATGCATCGGAACATGGAGATTATTATCGATGAAATAGGTCTGCAACTGATTCACTGCTACTCTCTTCCAATCACCTTTCCGAGAAATGACAGATTAGATATAGTGCGATAATTGTTGGTATAGGGATGTTGGTGTCCAGGCCAGATTTCTTCAGCAACGGGATGACAGATGCATGCTGAGAGCTTGGGGAAATACGCCCGAAGACAAAGAAGAGTTGGCAATCCTTGACTGGTAACAGATCATCTAGACATAGTTTGAGACAAGCTGGTAAAGCGAGTCTAAGTGCAGCGACTTGATCGATGTTTGATTTGATGATTTCACGACCTCTTGCAGAAACTGTAGAAAAGTAGCTGAAGGGGCTTTGGCATGACTGGTTAGTTCACGGACATAGAGGCCGTAGTGTATCAGTGACTGTTACGCAGCTTCTTGATCTTCGATAGGAAAAAATTCTGCAAAACTGTCAGCAAGATCTTTTGGACATCATGGCAGGTAGCGGTTGTTCCACTCGAGAAGAAGTTAACTTACTGACACACGAAAAAGGTTCCCGTTGATCAAATGATTACATCTGTTGTTATGATAATCTGGTCTTGGCTTTAGGAAAGTAGAGGGAGTTGTATTTGAGCATGAGTCTTTGTAAGCCTATTTGAATACTGTGAGCCAGTCTGTGAAACAAAACTCTGCGCTACCAGCGACGCCGTCCTGTGCTTCTTCAAGCACGAAGAACATCTGTGTACCAAGGTGCATGAGACGCAGAATACAGATCGGTTTACGAGTGGAGCAGTCATCAGTGTCTTGATAAGATGTTATATATTCATTAACTAGAGAGTCACACTCAGCATCTGAAGGCAACAAAGAAGTGCAGGATCGAGTAATTCAGAGCGAAAGATGTCTCTTTGATGTTACTAATTTTACGAGTCTGCATGGTTTTAATGCACGGTTCAGGTCGGATGATTTTGATGAAGCACTGACAAGGAGTAGTGGTCAGACGGCAAGTGGATATGAGTTAAAATTTGGCTCACAAAAGTGTCTTGCTTCCAAGTTATTAGTAGGATCTAGAGTGTGGTTCCCGATGTGAGTGGGGCCAACTAACGTAAGTTGTTTCAGTCATGCTGATCTAGACTATGAGGAATGATTGAAGCCTCACGGTCATCGCAAACGTCAACAGTACATTTAAGTCGCCAGTTAGGAGCAAATTGCCACTACCAACTGTCAAGTAGCAAGAAGAGAGGAGAATTCATCGAGAAACATTGATGAGGTGAATGTTTATTTTTTCTTGTCAGACTTGAGTTTGTAGATAGAATAAGTTGGAAGGAGGTAGAAGGTGATGTATTGTGAATTCCTTATATTCCATGGATGTTAACCTCGCAGGTCCGTTTAGTTCCTACATGGAGACCAGCCCTAAGAGGAATAGCGTACATCCGCCTTTCTATGATGGCGGTTAGAATGATGAAGATTATTAATTAGGAGCTATTAGGTAAAGTATTCTGAATATCGGCAATGGCTACATCATCTCTGCTATTTCCCGTCAGCCAAGATTCGGTGATGGAAAAGAATCCAATGATGCTGATGATGAAACAACGATTCAGCGGATTTGTTTTTGCCTTGATAGACCCTGGCATTCCAGGTAGCAAATCGTACTTCATTTGGTAAGATTAGTAACTATTTGTACCTTAATTAAGTACTGTTATTGATTGTTGTAACCTGATTCGACACTGTTGATTTTATGAGCAAGTCCTCGTAGCAATCCTACGGTTTTTGTGCTTGCCACCACGGCTTCACGGAAATGAAAAGCAACCATGGTAGCAAATGATGGTATCAACAAGAATAAAATATTACAAGAATTTCACAAGAATTTAGTGATATTATACTATGGAGCACAAAAGATGTGCAGTGTGCGATGCAGTTCGTTATCAGCGCACACAAATGACTAAATTGCAAAAATTTTTTTTAAAAACAAATTGTGCACAATTTAGTTCAAAAACCACGGCAAATGGTTATCCAGGGGTAGGTGAGAGATCGCTGAAACAAGGCAATTGGTCCACCCTGGAAGGAAGGTTTGTGGGGGTCAGTTCAGATAATATCGGACCAGAGGGTATTGGCTGTTGAGTTAAAAATACAATTAAATCTTACACAACTTATATAGTAAATATTTAATAACATACTAAAAAATCAGCAATGATGATGGAAAGTACCCAAGCACAACAAACTAACTAACTATGTTTAAAGTGGTAATACATTTTAATATTGATGAACAAAATCGAATTTAGTTTCTATCCAGTACGATTTTTCCGTGCGCAACCCATCGAGACCTCCCATCAAAAAAGAAAAAAATACGTATATGTATGTGTATTTTGTTTTCAAAGCAGTTGCAATAAAGTCGGGCGCAAGGATGCATCAAGTCAGCGGCTGACCCACCAATTAGGACAATGCATATATTAGGTTATAATTCTACGGAGCACATTGATAATTGTCTCAGAAGTAAATAAACGGCCCTATTCTTAAAGCACAATCAAACGGGGAAGCCAAAGCAAACCTCCGCACAGGAAGGAAACTACCTACCTATTCTGTTACGGGTTGTATCAATTTATTAGACACCAACAAAGAACCTTTTCAAATCCTCTGTCAAAGTAAATGTCAACCAAACCATTCAATTGTACGACATGTATCATTGTGATAAAAGGCATGGAATGGAGAACCTACATGTAGGCCCTTAGGTGTACAATGTGTAATGAATGATTGGTCCGGAATATGTCTGGAGAAGGATAGCTTCCGATTCAGCCAGGTAAAGTAATAACATGCCATCTCAATAACACAGGAGACGACTGGCGTCGGCGACCGGATCTCCTGCACTATACACATATTAGCATGTGTGGTACATTATCTAATGAGTGATTATTTGAAAATGAACTTGATATTACTAATAGCTCAGACCAATGTCAGCAATTATGAACATTGAAGAATAGTCATCGCCATTATGTTGTTGAGAGGTAAAGTCTTCAACTGTTGAAATTCTCACGTCTCTTTCACATGCGCCATGGGTGCTGCAGACGACTATAGTAGTTCAAAATTGTTCACTTTTTGTGCAAAAAAATCAAAATTAAGCATTTATATGAACATAATCAGAATCATCATAGAAAATGCATTCAGATGCGTACAAACAAGCCTAGTCTTAACCTTTTTATGACCTCCCAGATGGTCGCCATCTCAAAAGCATATCTTATAACCACCTATACGGAATCTACCAGGGTGTAAGGTTCAACTAAGTGACGGACCTTTCCAGAATAAATTTCGCTCTGTTCTATTGCATATCTCAATAGCATTGTTGCTGATACATCGAGTCACCATTAGTAGTGAGTATATGGGTATAGGCCATAAATAACCCATCGCGTACACGGCTGGTGGGTTCTAGATACGTTAATTTCAAATAGGCTGGTGGTCATGAGCGTTTAGGTCGGAGTACAGCGTAGATCCCCGACAAGGACAGAACAACAATACAAAATATCCCTTGTAACCCCCACTGCTTACCTTCATAGGATCTCGTCCAATGTTTTAGTTTATTGCTTTACTTACCACGATTTTGTTTTTATTGACTTAATAAACATGGCAACAGTGTATTTTGCCTGTAGTATGGGCTGTACGGTTGATTGTACTTCGATTCGCTGATGCACACAAATTGAATAGTCAGTGCTAGTTTGAGGAGAACGCCCGAGAATACAAACAACTTCAAAGTGCAGACAATTGTGTGCAGCATTCAAAAGAGTAGTGTCCTTGAGGTTTTCGAATATTTACATGTGTAGAGGAGACCATGGACATGTTTTTGGAGTCGTTCAATTGAGAGGCATCGAGGGTTGCCGCCCTGATTGGAGAGGGAGCACCGGACGTTTGTCAGCAATTTCCATTTGAATTTCTCATTTTTTGTACCGCGTTTTGGAATAACGCTATAACTTTAGCATCATACTTATGACGATATTTTATCAGGTAAAAAAAACATGTACCTAAAATATATTTTCCTCATATTTTTTTAAGAAAAGGATATCAAACAAAATGCCACAGCAGAGTAAGCATGATTATAATAACAGGGAAATCCAACTCGCGGAATTTTCATTCAATTTGATCTACCTATTTCAACGCGTTCTTTAACTTCACGTGATAGATGCATCATTTGTTGCGAGATTCCCGTCACCTTTAGACTACTTCGGTAGTCCAAATGGTGTAATCCAGCATATTTCAAATTGACTCGATTTGACCCAAAACAAATTTCAAAAGAAAGAATTTTGGTGTTGATATACTGCGAAATTGTCCAAAAAATATATCGAAAGTTTACCAAAATCAACCTAGTGAAACATGTAGATATAAAGGGGCAGCGTTTGTACAGGGTTAAAAAAATTAGAATGGTTTGATTCGATTAAAAGATATACCAATTTATTGGGCCACTTCTAAGGTTTAAAAAAGGTATAGTTTGCCCAATCTATGATCTATATTTTAGTACAATAGGCACACAACCGTTCATGGTCATCCTGAGGGTAAAGTTTACAGAATAGTCCGATTTTGTTCAAACTGGTTGCAATTGTTCATTTGGTACACTAGATGAGTAATCGTATATAGATTCTTTGTTCTACCATCTATATAAGAATTACAGAGGTATGACTAGTGACCTCCCATAAGCTCCCATAGATCTGCAGCCCCAGTCCCATTTTGCATTCCTAGTATGCAACAACTATCATAGATGGTGTAACCAGTATATTTTTGGCTCCTGTACCAATAGACGAACAACTTGACACCATTTATAACGACCTGTAGATAGGACAAACTATACCTTTTTGGAATCATTGAAAGGTGACGAACAGTTGGTATACTTTCAGCGCATTTTGACCCTTTTCATAGTTTGACCAATTAAAGACACTATCAGTGATTTGCTAAATCAGCAAATCGAAAAATCATCAAAAATCAGATTTTTGCATGTATGTAACAAGTACAGGTAGCCTAACATACCCTGCAAATGATAAGACCAGAAGCAACCTAATAAGGACAGAATCGGAGATTTTAGTCCTTACTGTCCGTACGGACACTTACTACAACACGTAATTGAATGGAGAATCGTATCTTGGAACACTGCCGTTTCTTCCTTTTCTGTCAATTCTACAGCTGGAAAAGGTAACTTATGAGAATTCTACAGACTTATCCTTCACTTTGAAGCTATTTCTGCAAATTTCAAATATTTTTCAAATCACTGATAGTGTCTTTAATCCCCTTAAAAATACATATTCCACTCTTGCGATTTTGGTAAACTTTTCATATGTTGTTCTTTAAAGTTTTCTCAATATAATTCTGGGGAAAATAATTATTTTGCAATTAGTGTTGGGTTAAGGCATCATTTGTCTTAATTTGATTGGCCTAATGGTAGGCGGTTTTTTTTTTTTGGTTTGCAGTCCGATCACTTAAAGACACTATCAGTGATTTGAAAAAATATTTGAAATTTGCAGGAATAGCTTCAAAGTGAAGGTCAATATCCGGTCAGTACTACATGTAGCCTTCAGAAATGAAGCTCTATAAAGATGTAGCCTTTACAAAAGAAGCTCTCTAAAGATGTAGCCTTTACAAATGAAGCTCTATAAAGATGTAGCCTTTACAAATGAAGCTCTATAAAGATGTAGCCTTTACAAATTAAGCTCTATAAAGATGTAGCCTTTACAAATGAAGCTCTATAAAGATGTAAGCCACTAAAGATGGTACATGCCATTCATGGTTCTGCAAAAGTAGTAAAAGCCACATTCACTGAGACTGTTAACCCTGTTTGCAAGCACTATTGACCTTTTCAGTTTAGTCTCGAACTCTTTTTAAGTAAACTTTGTTTACAATTGTCTGTAGGTCTATGTGGCATGCTGAAACATGTTACGGATGCACCTGTATGGTACTAGTTTATCTGACATCGTGCTTTGGCTATGAAATGATACTGCATTATTGATCCCGTTGTGGAGACTTCCGACAAAATTGCATTAAGGTGTACGCCATATCAAATTTAAGCAATGGTTCTAAATTTATTAACCCTCAATCTGAAAAGGTGCAGACAGGATTGGTAGTCAATGAAAAAGTCAAATGAGAAAAGTGGATAATCATTCTTTGGTTGTGGTTGTCGATCGGGGAACCCATCTTTAAATGGGGATTTATTATAATGTAAGAATATGAATAAATTTTGTTGAGGTCGCTAAATAACCTTTTGCATAATGTTTATAGGCCGGCATTTTAAAATCGAATACACCATTGGAAAAAGGGTCCAACTCCACGCCGTCTTACCCTAACAATAAAAGATACAGTACCATAAGCATACTTCTTTCTACATCACTGGAACAGAGTGAAGTTGGACCCGTCTTTCATTCATGTATTCAATTGTACCTTAAAATTTGCTAAACGTTGGCTAAATTTGAATTAAAATTTTTTTTTTTTTTTTTTTTGGTGTGGCTGAAAGCTTTCGGCCTGTTACGGCTGGTTGGATGGCCGCGATGAAATCGACTGAAATGGAGAATTTTGCCCAAAATTTGAAAAGTGGGTAAAAGTGGGTTTTAGTGATATAAGGGATAAAGATGTAGCCTTTACAAAAGAAGCTCTCTAAAGATGTAGCCTTTACAAATGAAGCTCTATAAAGATGTAGCCTTTACAAATGAAGCTCTATAAAGATGTAGCCTTTACAAATTAAGCTCTATAAAGATGTAGCCTTTACAAATGAAGCTCTATAAAGATGTAAGCCACTAAAGATGGTACATGCCATTCATGGTTCTGCAAAAGTAGTAAAAGCCACATTCACTGAGACTGTTAACCCTGTTTGCAAGCACTATTGACCTTTTCAGTTTAGTCTCGAACTCTTTTTAAGTAAACTTTGTTTACAATTGTCTGTAGGTCTATGTGGCATGCTGAAACATGTTACGGATGCACCTGTATGGTACTAGTTTATCTGACATCGTGCTTTGGCTATGAAATGATACTGCATTATTGATCCCGTTGTGGAGACTTCCGACAAAATTGCATTAAGGTGTACGCCATATCAAATTTAAGCAATGGTTCTAAATTTATTAACCCTCAATCTGAAAAGGTGCAGACAGGATTGGTAGTCAATGAAAAAGTCAAATGAGAAAAGTGGATAATCATTCTTTGGTTGTGGTTGTCGATCGGGGAACCCATCTTTAAATGGGGATTTATTATAATGTAAGAATATGAATAAATTTTGTTGAGGTCGCTAAATAACCTTTTGCATAATGTTTATAGGCCGGCATTTTAAAATCGAATACACCATTGGAAAAAGGGTCCAACTCCACGCCGTCTTACCCTAACAATAAAAGATACAGTACCATAAGCATACTTCTTTCTACATCACTGGAACAGAGTGAAGTTGGACCCGTCTTTCATTCATGTATTCAATTGTACCTTAAAATTTGCTAAACGTTGGCTAAATTTGAATTAAAATTTTTTTTTTTTTTTTTTTTGGTGTGGCTGAAAGCTTTCGGCCTGTTACGGCTGGTTGGATGGCCGCGATGAAATCGACTGAAATGGAGAATTTTGCCCAAAATTTGAAAAGTGGGTAAAAGTGGGTTTTAGTGATATAAGGGATAAAGATGTAGCCTTTACAAAAGAAGCTCTCTAAAGATGTAGCCTTTACAAATGAAGCTCTATAAAGATGTAGCCTTTAGAAATGAAGCTCTATAAAGATGTAGCCTTTACAAATTAAGCTCTATAAAGATGTAGCCTTTACAAATGAAGCTCTATAAAGATGTAAGCCACTAAAGATGGTACATGCCATTCATGGTTCTGCAAAAGTAGTAAAAGCCACATTCACTGAGACTGTTAACCCTGTTTGCAAGCACTATTGACCTTTTCAGTTTAGTCTCGAACTCTTTTTAAGTAAACTTTGTTTACAATTGTCTGTAGGTCTATGTGGCATGCTGAAACATGTTACGGATACACCTGTATGGTACTAGTTTATCTGACATCGTGCTTTGGCTATGAAATGATACTGCATCATTGATCCCGTTGTGGAGACTTCCGACAAAATTGCATTAAGGTGTACGCCATATCAAATTTAAGCAATGGTTCTAAATTTATTAACCCTCAATCTGAAAAGGTGCAGACAGGATTGGTAGTCAATGAAAACAGTAATAGTTTTGCAATATAAAAGTGGTGAGGCTGAGAGGTATGAAATTAAAGAAAAGGGGCCGTACTTGAGTGACTTAAGTCCCGCTCTCCAAATGCACATATTTTTATATGTCATGAGAAAAGTGGATAATCATTCTTTGATTGTGGTTGTCGATCGGGGAACCCATCTTTAAATGGGGATTTATTATAATGTAAGAATATGAATAAATTTTGTTGAGGTCGCTAAATAACCTTTTGCATAATGTTTATAGGCCGGCATTTTAAAATCGAATACACCATTGGAAAAAGGGTCCAACTCCACGCCGTCTTACCCTAACAATAAAAGATACAGTACCATAAGCATACTTCTTTCTACATCACTGGAACAGAGTGAAGTTGGACCCGTCTTTCATTCATGTATTCAATTGTACCTTAAAATTTGCTAAACGTTGGCTAAATTTGAATTAAAACTTCCATAACATTTATTCAGTGTTTTTAAAACTAAAATGCCCTATACGGATGTACCTCAACGGTTTGGAAGTAAATGTGATCTCTTGTGTAAGTTGTGTTGTGTACATTGCTGATAAGCCTATGCCATGATACACGGCTTAGTTGTGCCTGCCTCGCAATTATTTACACCCAAAAACAATTTACCAAATCGTTGTCGAACACAAAATAAGTTAGCAATAAGACATACAGGGTGATTCAAAAAAAGTACAACCAAATTGAGCGATTTTTCATGGAAAACCCTCTGTGCTATTCATATATTTTCTTTTTGTAGTACATTCCCTGTTTTGTTATGATATAAAAATTACGGCATTAAAATTAACGCGTTCAAAAGTTACAGCTGCAGAAGTGAAAGTACCCAATGTGAAAGACCGAACAAGTTACACGCTAGAGTAAGCCAACGAGTACTCTTGGATTTACGTTCAGCTTTGGTATTTGCAGCATATCCTCCATTAATTTAACATTTGGAATAAATGTCAGAGAACACCAGTGACGTAACCAGTCTGTGGGTGAGGGCGTAGGAGGTGGAGGGTAAGGGCGGGATCCGCACTCAAAATCTTTGCCCCCTCCTGGCCCCAATAGAGATCAGGAAAAGTAATAAATTTATAGTATTGACGGATTATCGTGTTCACCTTTGCAAAATGTGTTTCAGTGATGCCCCAAAAGTTAAATGGTTCCCATCGAATGGTCCCCCTCCCCAAATGAAAATGTCTGGTTACATCATTGGGTAAGACTGTAAAATGAAACCAGCTATCAAAATAATATTTAATGAAATCAATATTTAGACTTGAAGCAACAATTTGCAGCATTCTTTTCAACTTGCTTGATTTCCACGTAGTCAAATTTTCAAAATATAGGGCTGCATAACTGTAAAGCATTAGAATTTTCTATTTTAAATATATCTTGTTAATTTCATTAAATCTTAAGTATTCTTCGTTATCATTCAACACATGTCCTGCGTAGCATTTGAATACGGCGCCAAAGAATCAACCAGCCCTCACGCTGCGTAGTAATGAGTAGTAATGAGTCTCATGTGTACAGTCAGTGTGCAATTTGTTCGGGTCAGAAAATGGATACCTTCACAAAAATATCTGTAGCCTTTGAATGGCTTGATTGATTTTAAAAATGTAAAATTATTGTGAATTTGGTAAATTCCGTTAACGTTTCTTCATAAAAAAATCCCTCATTTGGTTGTACTTTTTTCTGACTCACCCTGTACTGCAGGCAGATCACATATCGATATTATAAATATGCAATTCGCCTCTACATTGGGCACATGCAAATGGAGAAAAACAAGATGGTTCGATGTTTTTGGAAAGCTTTTTTAATTTTACTTATGTAAATTGGAAAATGTCAGCAGCAGAAGTGTTTAATTGAATAAAAGCACAACACATGTTTCCGCAGTTAGTTTTATGCCTTATAAATGCATGCATGCCCAACAGCATAGAGAGACACACACAACAAACCCTGAAATCGGCCACTTTGATATTTATTGCTTTGGGAAGCGACGTCTGAACAGAGGCGTTCAATCAGACGTCTGCCGTAAACCGCAAGATACTTACAAAGGTATTACAGTTGAAGGCATCATTTAAAAAATATTTGAGTAAGAATGTTACATTTCTTTGGATGATAACGTATAAGAACACTTGTTTAAACGTTTATATTTTTCCAAATGAAATTAGTTATATATTTTTGTTTACATTTTTATTCTCAAGTAACGATTGAGTGTTAAAATGCTGAATCTCAAAATACACTTTAACGTCGTGTGCTATTGTGAAATGTACTTTGATATAAGGTCATTTGGTAATTGAAGTACCTGTCGTAGATTGTCAAATGCACTTTGAATGTTGAAGTACTTTGAGTATTTAAATACTGTAACGAACATTTCTGTTTTTGTTCAGTTCTACTCTATTACTCGGGTGGTCATTTAGTGGTTCATGTGTTCCCATTGTGTCCAGAAAATTAGGATTCCCGGTATGGTTTAGGCTGAGATACTTCCCGTATTTCAAGTGTATTCTATAGAATCTCTTTAAATTACCATTAATGTATTTCCATAGCTTCCTGTTTTATTTGAGCTGTGCTCTAATGCACACGCATAGAATAAAATTGACAAAGCTTGCACAGTATGGATAGAGATCCGAAAAAGGTCTCATGAACTAACTACAAATGTAAATTAAACCTTTAGTTAGCACAATATTAGCTTGCTTCAGTACAGAAATCAGACATTTCAGTGGGGCAATTCTTTTTCAACACTGCAAAAACAAAAAGGAAAATCATTAGCAAATAAAATATGCAGTTTTTAGGTGTCATGATTTACTAAATTAATATTTGAATCCGCAATTGTTTTAACCACACATTGGTGTGTGAACACCAACAAATATTAATAAAAATTTTTTTAGTACAATGATCATTTGAACTAATCACATATTGCGCTGCCATTTAAGGTCTTTAAAAATCAGCTTGTTTGGTAGAAGCACTTGAATTTTGGAAGTTTAGATTTTTGAAAGGGATTTTTCTATCTTTGAGTCACTTTGAGTCAGCACTCAATATTGAATACAACACCTACGTATGCGCAGATATTGGATTAATTCCTCGCAATTATTATTTTGCCCATTATCTACTCTAATCCTTTACCAATAACTGTTCAATACAGTTATCAAACGGTTGTTTTCACATTTCTAACTTCATTCTGTAGGTCGTCGCTTTTCTGCTGTCCAAAGATTTGTGGAAAAGAAAAAACCCGTCCTCTTTTTCAGAGTCATATTACTCACTTTCAATTTGATATGTTTATAACCTAGTGCCTATTATATTTGAGCAAAATATGAGATACTTGTCCCATTCTCTTTGTATTTTACACGTGCTTTTGCAACAATTCAAATTTCATATCCAAACAAACTGGTTGAGTTCAGATAGCATTGTATTTATGATAATAAAATTAAAGGCGGGTGACCCGATTATGGTCCGGATTTTCATATGATTACATCTTTTACATTTTATACTTTTTTAATCAAAGTTTGGTATATGCTGAAAAATATTTCTTCTTATTTTGATCATTAATTCTAGAAAGATATTTTCATCATCAACAGGAATATCTTTCAACTCAAACTTCACTAGCCACCAACATCTTATACATGTAGATCTGATTTCTCCCGTCATGGTTTATCTGACAATGCATCACACTGTATTAGTATGTGTGAACTGTTGTTTTCAATTACGGTTAACACGATGAAAGCAACTTGATAGTAAAAGACCAAATGTACGTCATACCATCATGAGGCACGTCCAGCAATAAATGCAAGCACAATGATATGAAGATATGCTCCAAGAAATCTTACATTGAACCTGCACGTACACAGTAATAGTTGTTAAAATGCTCTGAAAGCACGCATTTTGGTTCTAATTTAGGTACAAGCACATTTAAGAGGTTTCTGGAAGAAATCTAGGCCGAGAATGGGGCCAAAGGAATTTATATTGATGGGAAAATTCCTATTTCACAAGCGTCTTATTTGGTATGATCCTTTTGGTCCATCACGCAATTCGCCATGCTATGATTTTGAAATGTGTTGCTAAATCCATTTTGCAAACTTTTACAATTCCAAGTACACTCAGAATTGTTCTTATTCTGAAAAGATACAATGTTGAACAATCAACAAATAACTACGTAGTGCAACTTTGGAGACAATCTTGGCAATATTAAAGAGCTACCGGATCCTCAGCCTCGACCCACCTTTTCACACCATAATTAAAAAACATGAGACTTTTGCAGGGGGGGTCGCGACACGATATGCTTGATTTGGGCATAGGGGATTTCCAAACGGTCATTTCGGAATCTACGTGTATTTCTACGGCAGTCCGGTCCCATGGGAATTCAAAATCACCTTTTAAACCGTCTTTCAACTTAATTTAGTAATATTATGATTAATTTAAGAAAATTATTGACTTCCAAAATCCGTCGGGGTTAGTAGATAAACCGCGCTGCAAAATGGGTAATTTCAATAACGGTCATTTAGATTAAATATTCGTGAACCAGGGCGTAGTCTTTAGTCAAGTCTTGTGTAACCGTTCGATAGCGTAAGAGCGCCCTCCTACCGTTAAGTCTTTTGAATTAAGATAGCACTCGGGTTACGCCTGAAGTTCATGCCGTTCTGTTGCTGTTAGGTTGGCAGTCCTACCCCTGAGGGAATTTTGGTACCATTAGAAACCAAGTATTTCATCTGCTTCATTGCCCAAAATATATATATGTGCACTGAATTCTTCTCATTTTGATGCTGGAGCTAAAATATGTTTGTTTACGGTCACCGAAAATAGTTGTACAGTACTGTATGAGTAATGCAATACACCACAATCCGCCTCATATGAAAATGGTATGTCGATTCAAAGGAAATTGTGGAATTAATTTGGTGATGGTCCTTCCAATGAAACAGAGAAAAATACAGTGGTAATCGGGTCGGGCTACTGTTAAGGGTTATAAACGTATGAAACTTTTATAATTCAACCTACCATTTGGACAGACATAGTTAAAATTCTTGAAATAGTCGTCAACCTTTATACCGTTGCTACTCCTAAAATAGGTACCCGAGAGATATAAGGAGAAACTACGAGTGACTGAAAAGCTAGTTGCTGAAGTACCCAGAGCGAGTGTTAATCGAAACGGAATCCTGAGCTGACCTTACGGCAATCACGCGAAACCGCTAAGCCGAGAAAATCGTATAATCGTTTTTCATTAATGTATTCCCCAATCATTCGTTCCTTCATTCACTCATTCATTCATTGAATGACTTTGCATGCTAATGAAAAAAGGCAAAATTCAAATACCTGAAAAACAATGGAATTTTATCCAAAAGGTAACTCTGCAACTCTTTCAGCTTCTTGCAAGTCAATTACGTAAAGTCACCAGTAAGGTATGATTGATTGCTTTTTGACAGTGCGGGGAAGCGGTTGTCAAAGATGGGCTATTGTTACGTTCGTACATGCAGTAAATTGCAAGGGAAAATCGTTTTGAACCAAAGAAATCTGTTGAGTACAGCGAAAAGATCGTTGCCTACAAGCTCCTACAGCAGGCTATTTGATAGCAACACTACAAATAGACCGCCGAAGTAGAAGTAGAATACAACTCCAGACTTCTTTTGTTACAATCTTTAAAATGACATACGCTAAATAGAAAATGACGGGGGATACGTTCGTGGTAAACTACAAAGGTCATCCACGACGTTTCTCAATGTTCAGTCTGTTCTATGGGGAGATATAGGACTTCAAATGTTGTAGGTACCTCGATTAAAGTGCGAACAAATAAGGGGTGGCATTAAACCTCAACTTGCCGGGTGACCGGCAGGGTATGGTGGTGGAACCCGTTCGTGTTTAGAGATTATAAACCGTTTCCAACGGGCACTAACCAGAGGATGATTTGAATTTTGACGCTGGTTCCTAAGTTGAATACCGTTGGGGATAAACAGTAACTCCTTAAAATAACTTAAATCCTAATAGCTTGCGCAGATTACCTAAAAGCCGTTTTTGTTAAAACTCTCTACAATCGAGATTTGATAATTAATCAATAAATGCATTTATGATAGAGTAAGACGTTTTGATGTTGGCACTTTCTTGTAACTTTTTTAAAGCGAATGTTTGTAAAGCTCCTATGGTGACCAAATGGGAAACATCGTTGGGTTGAATCGTAAATTTTTTTTTGTATTCAAGATTATGCAAATGAGCTTGTCGTACTTTTGAGGTTATTGACTCATAGTGTCCCCAGTGATAGGGGACATTTGGTGTGTTACGCGAGGATAAAAAAAAAACAGAATGTTGGAGCGAGAGAAGAGAATAAAACACAGTGCATATTCTCCTTTATTCAACAATTAAAAGGTGGTGTAACTATATAATGAGGGTCCAGGAGTTAGCTTTTTAAAATAAAAATACCTATACTGGTTTGAGGCGCATTAGCGAAGAATGAACATTTGAAAAAAAACACAGTAAAGTATCTGTTTCGCATTTATAATAAGCCACCACCAAATTGTGTGAAACGAAAAAGGCTCGCTGTAAAATTATTGAAAAATTTTCATTACACCCAAACGCAGTACAGCCACCGGGTTTTTTGCAGTGCAAAAAACGCGGAATAATAATTTTGACTACTTTGTACATAAATTATACCAGAATGACGTGAGCAACACAGAGTATTGTCTTACTTAATTGGTAGTATCCGCTAAGTTTGACATGGTGGAAATATTATTTAATCCTACTAATAAAAGAGGGGCTTTCAAATGATTTTTGTGCCAATACTATACATTGACCAAAAAGTGTCTACTTTTAAACATAACTAGCCTAGGGGGAGTATTTTTCTGTCACGGTGTTAAAAGTTAAGGGGCGAATGTAGTCTATTTTGAATGTAATCATGACAACAGAACTGTCTTCACGCTCCGCTGGGCGCAAATAATCGACAAATGTCGATACACTTTGCATGCATGTCTTTTCATTTTTTGTTTTCATTTAATAATTAAAATAACTTTTTTCTACAATTTAACTAAAATACTTATGTTTTATCTTCAAGTGGTAATACATTTTTTAATATTGATGAACAAAAATCGAATTTAGTTCTATCCAGTACGATTTTTCTGTGCGCAACCCATCGAAACCTCACATCAAATGCGTATATATGTATGTGTATTTTGTTTTCAAAGCATTTGCAATAAAGTCGAGCGGAAGGATGCATCAAACATTTTCTTTGATTCATACAAACAAAAGGGGACTTCAAACGATTAGCAATACTATAAAGTTACCGAAGTTGTTTTACTTCTAAACATAACCATATCCTAGGGGAGTATTTTTCTGTCACGGTGTTAAAAGTTTAAGGCGCTAATGTAAGTCCTATTTTGAGTAATAATGACAACAGAACTTATTCACGCTCAGCCGGGCGCTAATAATCGACAAATGTCGATACACTTTGCATGCATGTCTTTTTCTGCTTTCAATTTATTAAATACTTATGTTTTATCTTCAAGTGGTAATACATTTTTTAATATTGATGAACAAAAATCGAATTTAGTTTCTATCCAGTACGATTTTTCCGTGCTCAACCCATCGAGACCCTCACATCAAAAAAGAAAAAAAATGGTATATGTATGTGTATTTTGTTTTCAAAGCATTTGCAATAAAGTCGAGCGGAAGGATGCATCAAGTCAGCGGCTGACCCACCAATTAGTGACAAACAAAGCAGATATTAGGTACAAGTATACTGAACATATGTTACTCAGAAGCAAATAAAAGACCCTATTCTTAAAGCACAATCAAACGGGGAAGCCAAAACAAACCTCCGCACAGGAAGGAAATGACCTACCTTCCGTTTAATTCTGTTACGGGTTGTATCAATTTATTAGACACCAACAAAGAACCTTTTCAAATCCTCTGTCAAAGTAAATGTCAACAAAGCCATTCAATTGTATGACACGTATCATTGTGATAAAAGGCATGGAATGGAAAACCTACATGTAGGCCCTTAGGTGTACAATGTGTAATGAATGATTGGTCCGGAATATGTCTGGAGAAGGATAGCTTCCGATTCAGCCAGGTAAAGTAATATCATGCCATCTCAATAACACAGGAGACGACTGGCGTCGACGACCGGATCTCCTGCACTATACACATATTAGCCTGTGTGGTACATTATCTAATGAGTGATTATTGGAAAACGAACTTGATATTACTGTGCCGACCTGATAGCTCAGACCAATGTCAACAATTATGAACATTGAAGAATCGCCATTATGTTGTTGAGAAGCAAAGTCTTCAACTGTTGAAATTCGCATGTCACTTGCACATGCGCTATGGGCCCTGGAGACGACTACAGATGGTAGTGGTTCACAATTACTCACTTTTTGGAAAAAAATAAAAAATTATGCACTTTTATAAACATAATCGGAATCAGCATGGGAAGTGCATTCAAATGAGTACAAACAAGCCTAGTCTTAAGGGTTTTTTTATGGTTTCTCAGATTTCCGCCATCTCAAAAGCCACTGTGGTATATATTATATTCACCTATATGGGAATCTACCAGGGTCACCATTAGAAGTGAGTATATAGGTATAGGCCACCAAGGACCCATCGGGTACACGGCTGGTGGGTTCAAGATATGTTAATTTCCAATTGGCTGGTGGTCTAGAGCGTTTCTTATCTTACAGCGTAGATCCCCAGCAAGGACAGAACAACAATACAAAATGTACCTTCAACCCCCACTTCCTTTAGCAGAACTGCTTACCTTCATAGGACCTCATCCAATGTTTAAGTTTATTGCTTTACTTATCACGATTTTGTTTTTATTGACTTAATAAACATGGCAACAGTGTATTTTGCCTGTAGTATGGGCTGTACGGATGATTGTACTTCGATTCGCTGATGCACACAAATTGAATAGTCAGTGCTAGTTTGAGGAGAACGCCCGAGAATACAAACAACTTCAATTGTGTGCAGCATTCAAAAGAGTACTGTCCTTGAGGTTTTCGAACATTTACATCGAAATATGTATAGTGGAGACCATGAACATGTTTTTGGAGTCGTCCAATTGGGAGGCATTGAGGGTTGCCGCTCTGATTGGAGAGGGAGCACCGGACGTTTGTCTGCAATTTCCAATGGAATTTGTCATATTTTTTAAGAAAGGGATATCAAACAAAATGCCATATCAGAGTAAGCATGGTTATTATAATAGGAAATCCAACATGCGGAATTTTCATCAAATTTGATCTACCTATTTCAACGTGTTCTTTAGCTTCACGTAATAGATGCATCATTTGTTTCACCATTCCCGTCACCTATATAAACTACTTCGGTAGTACAAATGGTGTAGTCCAGTATATTTGACTTGATATGACCCAAAACAAATTTCAAACGAAACGATTTTGGTGTTAATATACTGTAAAAATGTCCAAAAATTATATAAATTTTAAGTTTACCAAAATCAACCAAGTGGAACATGTAGAAATAAAGGGGCAACGTTTGTAAAGGGTTAAAAATTAGAATGGTTTGAATCGATTTAAAAGATATGCCAATTTATTGGGCTACTTCTAAGGTTTAAAAAGGTATACTTTGCTATCTATGATCTATAGTTTTAGTACAATAGGCACAACAACTGGTTCACGGTCATCCTGGGATAACGTTTACAGAATAGTCCGATTTTGTTCAAAGTGGTTGTAAATAGCTGTAAATTGTTCATTTGGTACACCAGATGAATAATTTTATATAGATTCGTTGTTCGACCATCCATATAAGAAAACAGAACTATGACTAGTGACCTCCCATAGATCTTGTGGCCCCCAGTCACATTTTGCATTCCTATTATCAACTAACAACTATCATAGATGGTGCAACCAGTATATTTTTGGCTCCTATACCATTAGACGAACAATTTATAACGACCTGTAGATAGGACAAACTATACCTTTTTTTGAATCCGTGAAAGGTGACGAACGGTTGGTATACTTTTCACGCGTTTTGACCCTTTTCACATTTTGACCCCTGTACGAACCTTACCCCCTTAAAATACATATTCCACTCTTTTGAGTTTGGTAAACTTTTGATATATTGTTCTTTAAGTTTTTTATTCTGGGGAAAATAATTCTTTTTCAATTAGTGTTGCGTTAAGACGTCCTTTGATTGCCAATTTTAGCCGTTTTTTTTTTTTTTTGCAGTCCGATTACTTTAGTTTACAAAACTTGTTTCCGCATGTACTCGTGGCAAAAAAACCTCCCCTCTCATGATGCGTTTATATGCTTGGTAAGGAATAACAGTAAGGAGTGTTTCCATTTAAATATAGGTAAATTCCTTTGCTTCAATGATTATGAACCTTCGATCTCGTATACGACTCTCAAATATATCTTTTTCCACTTGAATCAGAAACCCCAAACAGAGTAAAAGAATTCCACAATCGTACATTCAGATATTGTTCCGGAATATGAAATCTCGCACTGTGAGTGCATTAAGAAAAACGGACGTCATACACGCTACTCTGATAAGTAGAACATTTTATATTTACGGGTCTTCAACAAGGGTGATTTTTTTCTCTTTGCACAGAGGTTTAAGGTGTGTGTGGGAAGGGGGGAATTGCTTTTCCATATCCGAGTGAGTGAGAACACTTTCCAGTCTCATAGTTTTACTAGCCGCCAAGTTTTTATTCGGCGAGCGTTCATTTCAGGACAGCGATTCCAAAGAAGAGTAGTTATGACGGGAGTATTCTTCTGACTACGACAGCGCTATTGATAATGTCCATTGCTAGTAAGAATTTTCATTAACAATAACAATCGACTAGGGCATAGCCTACACCTCCTTGGGACTTGATATCATTATGAGTCTATATATTAAAGTTGTGCTTAAATTGGTGGTAGCGATCGACCCATTTCGCGGTAATTACACTTGACTAATTTGAAATTTAGCCAAAAGATAATTTGACTACAGTAACGATAGGAAGTCTTGTTACCGGAAAGTGTTAAAACTCGACTTAGAAACCTCCCGAATGCACCATAAATGTTTTGAAAAGAAATATGAACAAGTATACAGAAAGTGAGAATATTTACGTGTCTTTTGGTAATCTTACAGTTAAAATACATGCGTGAAACAGGTGGCCAAATTTAAACATTATCATGCTTTGAGGTGTCCGATACACAATAATTATCGGATCCTACGCATGATGATAAAATTGGATGATTTGCACCCAATATATATTGGTCTCGCTATGAGTTTTAAAATATTGGACTCGGCTGCGTCTCGCCCAATATTTTTGCAACTCATAGCTCGACCAATAAATTTGGGCTGAATCAATCCAATTTTATTACAATGTCCGGTCAATCCTACATGTAGCCTTTAGAAATGAAGCTCTATAAAGATGTAGCCTTTACAAAGGAAGCTCTATTAAGATGTAGCCTTTACAAATGAAGCTCTATAAAGATGTAGCCTTTACAAATGAAGCTCTATAAAGATGTAGCCTTTACAAAGGAAGCTCTATTAAGATGTAGCCTTTACAAAAGATGTAAGCCACTAAATTCATGGTTCTGCAAAAGTAGTAAGAGCCCCATTCACTGAGACTGTTAACCTTGTTTGCAAGCACTATTGACCTTTTCAGCTTAGTCTCGAACTCTTTTTAAGTAAACTTTGTTTACAATTGTCTGTAGGTCCATGTGGCATGCTGAAACATGTTACGGGTACACCTGCATGGTACTAGTTATCTGACATCGTGCTTTGGCTATGAAATGATACTGCATTATTGATCCCGTTGTGGAGACTTCCGACAAAATTGCATTAAGGTGTACGCCATATCAAATTTAAGCAAAGGTACTAAATTTATTAACCCTCAATCTGAAAAGGTGCAGACAGGATTGGTAGTCAATGAAAACAGTATATTGCAATATAAAAGTGGTGAGGTTTAGAGGTATGAAATTTAAAGAAAAGGAGGCCGTACTTGGGTGACTTTAATCCCGCTCTCCAAACGCACATATTTTTATATGCCATGGAAAAAGTGGATAATTGCAGTTTACAGAGATTGTCGCCTATGTTCAATGTAATTTTGAGACTTTGAAATATGTCTTTGAATGAGGAATGAGCTTTACATGTTGCCTCGGAACGGCGGGAAAGTTGATGTGTTAAAAAGGAATCCATAGACTCGGCAAGTTCGTAAAATGACCCCGAATATCGAAGTGACTGTGCTATTGTATACATATTAGACATACTTTCTTGGGAAGGAGCAAACACTTTGCTTGTGCGTGACACTGGACATTTAATATAGAGAAAATAAATTTAAACAGGTATTTTGCCTTACAACTTTTCAATTAAATACTTTTGACTATTACTATATCCTGTGGGAACTCCAGCCAAATTAAAAAGGGCATTTTGAGGTACGAGTCTTTTTCTTAAAGGTGGGTGACCCGATTGTTCATATAGTGTTTCTCCCTCACATGGATGCATATCCCAAAAACATCTTTTTACCAATTTTTATTTAAATCGATTCAGCCGTTTAGATAGTAGAAGCCAAAATGTGACTAAATTGGCCAATAGGACAGTGTGTGTTAATTAATGTGGTCGGTCACATATGGAGAGCACATTGTTCATAAAAAGTGAACCTAAACATTTCCTGGCCATTAATTTCACTGGGGTAACGAGAAAAACATGAACTTTCTACTGATACCAAAATCTCAATTTTGATGGGGTAAAGTAAAAGGACGAGGTTGTCGATCGGTTAACCCGTCTTGGGAATTTTTTATAATGTAAGAACATGAACAGGGTTATCGTTGAAGTCGCTAAATTACCTTTTGTATAATGTTTATAGGCCGGCATTTTAAAATTGAATACATCATTAAAAGAAGGGTACAACTCCACGCTGTCTTACTCTGACAATAAGAGGTACAGTACCATAAGCATACTTCTTCCTAATTCACTGGGGCAGAGTGAAGTTGGACCTTCTTTCACCCAGGTGTTGAATTGCGCCTTAAAATTTGCTAAACTTTGTCTAAATGAATTAAAACCCACATGACATATAACCACTGTTGTTCAAATCAGAAATTAAACTTTAAAATAAAATGTCCTATGCGGCATACCTCAACGGTTTGAAAGTAAATGTAATATCTTTTGTTGTGTACGATCCTGATAAGGCTATGCCATGATACACGGCTTTATGCCTTGCAAATATTTACATCCCCCCACAAAAAACACAAAATAAGTTAGCAACAAGACATACTGCAGGCAGATCACATATCGATATTATAAATATGCAATTCGCCTCTACATCGGGCACATGCAAACGGAGAAAAACAACATGGTCCGATGTTTTTGGAAAGCTTTTTTAATTTTACTTATGTAAATTGGAAAATGTCAGCAGCAGAAGTGTTTAATTGAATAAAAGCACAACACATGTTTCCCCAGTTAGTGTTATGCCTTATAGATGCATGCCCAACAGCATAAAGACACAACAAACCCTGAAATCGGCCACTTTGATAGCGACGTCTGAACAGAGGCGTTTAATCAGACGTCTGCCCTAACCGCAAGATACTTACAATAGGTATTACAGTTGAAAGTATCATTTTAAAAATAAATATTTTAGTAAGAATGCTACATTTCTTTAGATGATAAACGTATAAGAAACACTTGTTTTCACGTTTATATTTTTTCGGAATGAAATTAGTTATATATTTTTATTTAAATCTTTATTCTCAAGTAACGAATGAGTGTTAAACGCTGAATCTCAAAATACCCTTTAACGTCGTGTGCTATTGTGAAATGTACTTTGATATAAGGTCATTTGGTAATTGAAGTACCTGTCGTAGATTGTCAAATGTACTTTGAATGTTGAAGTACTTTGAGGATATAAATTACTTACTGTAAAGAACATGTTTGTTTTTGTTCAGTTTTACTACATTACTCTGGTGGTCATTTAGTGGTTCATGTGTTCATGTTGTCCATAAAATTAGGATTCTCTGTATGGTTTAGGCTGGGCTGCTTCCCGTATTTCAAGTGTATTCTATAGAATCTCTTAAAATTACCATTAATGTACTTTCATAGTTTCCTGTTTGAGTTGTGCTCTAATACATAAGATAGAATAAGATTGACAAAGCTTACACAGTATGGATAGAGATTCGAAAAAGGTCTCATGAACTAACTACAAAATGTAAATTAAACCTTTAGTTAGCGCAATATTATCTTGCTTCAGTACAGAAATCAGACATTTTCAGTGGGGTCAATTCTTTTTCAACACTGCAAAAAAAAAGGGGAAATCATGAGAGTTTTCGGAATCAAGTTGTTCTGTTTTGTCGTTATGAAAATGTACATTTGGACATATAGAGTGAATATCGGTTATTCCACCGTGTAACGTTGCACAGAACTAGTCTAGTGCCAAGACTCCAATGTGGAATTATAGAACTTTATCCAGCCAGGCATATAATCTCTCATTGAAGTCTTGGCACTAGACCAGGTCAATGCAATATTATACAGAGGAATGGCTTGAGCATTGTATCCTGGACTGTTATTCCCAGTGCTGCAGAATTTTTTGTCATTGAGGGATATACAAAACCGTGTTGTCTTCAGCTACAGTACATGACAACGTAATCTCCAGGACTGTTCCAAAGGATAAAATTACTAACGAAAATTCCCACGCGTTTGTTATCGTTGAACTTTTAAGGTATACAAGTTACCATTTCGAAACCTTCGCTGTGTAAGTATATGTCCGCGTTGAACTACGTTTTGGATATTCCACACTCAACCAATTATATCTGGTCAACAAAGTAAAATAAGTTTTGTTCTTAAAAATAATAAGACTTTTTATACACTAGATTAATTTCATTGTGTTTAAAAGGTATCCTTAGCCATAAGAATTGCAAACGGGCTAAACAGAACAGAAGACTTCTTTTTTACAAAAAAATGGGGAAATCCAACTATTTGTTCACTCATTGGCATTCTTGTAACAAAAATAGCTCTTTGTCGCGCCGTTTCCCACTCGCAATTTAAATGTCGTCAATGTTAATAACATATCACCCTCAGTGCCCTGGAGTATATGTTTTTCACTTCTGTTAATAACAAAGGTTGAATGTGTGAACTTAGAGGGGAAATTTGATTAAAAACTCGTTATCTCCACGGAGGGTTTCGGCAATATGTTGTAGTTGCAACGCATTTTGGAAATAAAGCGGGCACGGGTGGCGTTGCTGGGCATAGTAATAGTGCGTTATGTGTTTTCTTGTATAAACAAACAAAATTGTATTTGGATGGTTTTGAGGCGTGTTAACACGTCTTAACATTTCTCAATTTTCTCAATGTTTTCTGGAAGTGTTGCATTTGAACGGTGGTGCATGGCGAAGGCGCTTGAGGAGACAATCTAGAAATCCGGCGCGGCAAGCACTATGAGTTACCAAGGACACGGTTCAGTAGGTTGTACTTGTACATACATGAACTGACCTTGTGTGATCTGGGTATCATATATCATTCCCCCCAAAACAGGGGTGTATTTTCTAAATACATTGGTCAATGAAAGTTGTGCCAAGGGAATTGAGATTTTACTAGCTCAAAGTGAAGCCTCGAGCTGTTGACTTTGGTATTTTGAACATTATTTGTCACGATTAGCAGCAATCATACAATATTTTACGAGCATACTTGAAACTGTTTTTATCAATAAAACAATAAATTGTTAATTTTTCCTCGATTACTTTTCCTGAAATGTAATATTTATCTTTCCTCACCTGTTGATATGTACACCATTGTAATAATGTATATCTATCCTAACGGCCGCAGCCGAGATGCTTTTCACCATGTCGCGGCCAAAGTCCCTGTTTGTCATTAGTTGGGGATGTCAGACTGGATCCTGTGGATGTCTCGAGCAATCACATCAATGTATAAAGGGGCGAACGACTTACATTAACATTGGTCATGAAGTGGTTGGCAAGGGATTTGAAATTTTACTAGCTCAAAGTGAAGCCTCGAGCTGTTGACTTTGGTATTTTGAACATTATTTGTACTATGCAGCAATAATTGTTTGTAGCATACTACTTGAACTGTTTTAATAAAAAATAAATTGTTAATTTTTCTCCTCGATTACTTGTTTCCTGAAATGTAAATATTTTCTTTCCTCACCTGTGATATTTACACCATTTATAATTAATATATCTATCTACGGCCGCACCGAGATGCTGTCAGCCATGTAGCGCCAAATGTCCCTGTTGTCATTAGGTTGGGGATGTAAATTGGTCCTGCTGGATGGTCTCCAGCAAATCACATCAATGGTAGTTAAAGGGGCGACGACCCCTGTTTTGGCATAGTAACTTCCAGCATGTGCGTCTGAGACTACTTGGTCAATCACACGATGAACAGTGACCGGCAATCGTGCAACGGCGTTGGGCAACAGAAGATGAAATTGGAGGGATTCTCCATATATCTGGCTTTGTCTTGTGGGTGCTCACGCCAGGTATGTTTTGTACTCACATAAGAAGCTTGATGTAAAGTGCCAGCAGTCTATCCTGTAGCTCTTTTTCATGGTCCAAGGTCTCATATCAAGAAGGATACTCTCTACACAGCTCTAAAGAATTTCAGCTTGGTTGAATTGGGATAAACCAGATTGTGCCATAAGTGGTGTAGTTTTATATTTGCAGGCATTCCAAGCTTTCTTTTTGTGCGTGACCGGAAGTCTTTCTTGCTGTCGGCACACATAGGACCCTAGATACTTGAGCCTTGACCCTCTTTGATTTGGCGTAACCAATCTGCTTGTGCAGATAGTTTTGAATGATCATACTTCCTCATTGACAGTCAAAATATTCCAGTCTTTTTGGCATTAGATGTAGGCCGACTTTGTCTGTAGCATTCTCATGTGATGTTAGTAGATCTTGTGCACCACATATCAGATCAGCTGTTATCGCTAGTCATCTGCATAGTACAAGGTCTGTGAGATGCTGATTTTGGTCACGTCCAGAACGCTTGGGTTGATGGTGAGTCCTGGTCGGTCATGATGTCAAGACTATGTCTGAGGATGTAATCAAACCCGATACAAAGAGATAGGGAGCAAGAGTTATCTCCTTGGAGGATCCAGTAGTTGTTAGGAACTTCATTTGTGGCCATCTATGGTCTGCAACAAAGCTATTATTGGGTTATCATACATGATAGCAATTGCCTTGACAGTCTATCTGGGACACACCGTAGTTGGCGAGAATATGCAGCATTACGTCCCTGTTTACACTGTCAAAAGGCCTTGGAAAAAAATCTACAAACACAATTGAAGCTTTTCTCTTGGGAAATTTCAACTCTTCTAGATCCCTTCTGGGGCAAGTATCTGAGGTAGTGTTGATCTGCCTTTGCGAAAAACGTTCTGGTTCCGTCTGAGAAGTGGGATCATCTGAGGTAGTGATTCTGTTGAGCAGCATATTGAGTTGGAGATCTTAGAGGCCGGTGGTGACCGTGTGATTCCTCGAGTTTTGGGGTTGTGGTAGGTCGCCTTTCTTTGGTTGATGGAATGGATGAATGATTGTTGAAAAGGCATGCTGTTTGTTTCCCATGTAGGGGTTGTATCAAAATTATAACAGCTGATCATGAATAGGGATTCTTCCAAGACTACTGCAGGAATGTCGTCGGGACCAGGTTGTCTTGGTGTTCTTCGTTTTTTAGGCAGATCGGAGCTCCTCCATAGTGACAGGTCCAGTCTGGACGGGAGGTGTCTACAATTGTATATACATACTGATTAATATAAAAAACGAAGTACACAATGAATCACGTAGGGACGGCATTGGTCGCGCCTGAATTGAAATCATCCTAATATTAGCTATGTGATTAACATTGATTGTAAATATGGATCGTAATTATTGCGGGTAAGAAAGAATGGGTCATAGTTAATTTTCCATATATGTGAACAATAATTGATTTTGTTGAGTAGTCCTGATATAACAGCCTGAAAAAAAACAGTCTTTGATTCTACCTCAAACCCCACACATACAGTTCACTCTTGTGTATAGCTTTCGAGTCTTTCCACCGCTGCTTTAGTGTCACTAACTATGAACAGGTAAAATCTCAGTTCCCTGGCACCGTTCAGTACCCTTCCACTCACCAGTGTATTTGAAAATACACCCCCTGGTGTTTGGGGGTAAGATATATGATACTTAGATCACACAAGGTCAGTTTCATGTTACTGCATGTACAATTACAACCCACGGAACTGTGTCCTTGTGGATGAGCATATTGTACTCATAGTGTGTCCTCCTGCTTCTAAAATGAGACCTCATCCAACAGAGTCTCTTCTGAAAACTTGTTTTATAGCTGATGTGTTAAGCGGCCTATCGGCTGTCCCACCGCGCCTCGAGAACCATTTGGTTGTACGTCGAGCGTTATAATAGCACAAAGCATGGCCAAATAGCCCAATAATGCTCCCTAGGTATGTTTAGGAAGCATCGTATGACACTTTAACACTAGTATTATTTCGATGCAATATCCCGCTAAGCAATTAGACGCTCTCTGTGCAAATCTTAGAAAAGAAAAGGAGACATAAAACAGATAAATGACAGTTGCATATTGGCATATAGTAATCTACACACTACAGCGCCCATAAAGGATACTAATTTTCCTTCACTCTTGCAAGATTAATCGTTACTACTTTAATCTATTTGCCTATAGTGCGTCCCTCTATTTTTCTTATTTGGACCAATTTGAGGGGTTCCTGTCCTATAATATGAATTCATACATCGACCATATATAGTCCTCACGGCCCTAGAGGGAAATCTGACAACCACCGCCGCAAAAAAGTGAGGTAGCTGTATTTCTGTTGTCAGTCTAGGAGTAAATTCCCACTAACCCATGACAGGGTCCGCTCCGTGATTTTTTGCAGGTTGGACTGACGTTATAATCCCCTTTTGAAGCGATTAAGGGAAGTTATGCAGATGGATGGAAATGCCCAAAATCTCTCGTTGCAACCTTTAAATTTTAGTTTTACAGCTCTTAAAGGCACTATCAGTGATTTGCTAAAGCAGAAAATATTATACAGAGGAATGGCTTGCGCATTGTATCCTGGACTGTCTTTCCCAGTGCTGCAGAATTTTATGTCATTGAGGGATTACAAAACCGTGTTGTCTTCAGCTACAAGTACATGACAACGTAATCTCCAGACGTTTTCCAAAGGATAAAATTACTACGAAATTTCCCACCGTTTGTTTATCGTTTGAACTTTTAAGGTATACAAGTTACCATTTCGAAACCTCGCTGTGTAATTATATATGTCCGCTTCTGTAACTTACGTTTTTGATATTCCACACTAACCAATTATATCTGGTCAACAACATAAACTAAGTGTTTGTTCTAAAAATAATAATACTTTTTAATACATCTAATTAAGTTTTATTGGTTTAAAAGGTAATCCTTAGCCCCCATAAGAATGCAAACGGCCTAAAAAACAGAACAAGACTTTCTTTTTTTTTTTACAAAAAAATGGGGGAAAATCCAACTATTTTGTTCACTCATTGGCATTCTTGTAACAAAAATAGCTCTTTGTCGCGCCGTTTCCATCCCACCTCGCAATTTAAATGTCGTCAATGTTAATAACATATCACACCTCAGTGCCCTGGAGTATATTTTTTTCACTTCTGACTGTTAATACAAGGTTGAATGTGTGAACTTACAGTTGAAATTTTGATTAAAAACTCGTTATCTCCACGGAGGGTTTCGGCAATATGTTGTAGTTGCAACCGCATTTTGAAAATAAAGCGGGCAACGGGTGCGTTGCTTGGTCATAAAATAGTGCGTTAAAAAAAACCAACCCTTCCCGCGCCCCCGAACCCCCACCTATTTCACCCCCCCCCTCCTTCACCCCCCCCTCCCACCTCCCCCCCGCCCCCGCATCCACCCCCACCGCCCCTGCCCCTTCAAATGTGTTTTCCTTGTATAAACAAAATGTATTTGGATGGGTTTTTTTTTTTTTTTTTTTTTGAGGCGTGTTTTAACACGTCTTAACATTGCTCAATTTTCTCAATGTTTCTGGAAGTGTTGCATTGAACGTGGTGCATGGGCGAAGGCACTTGAGGAGACATCTAGAAATCCGCGCGGGCAAGCACTAGGAGTTACCAAGGACCCGGTTTTCAGTTCCGGGATGCGTAGTCAGGGCATCCGTGTTGTCCTTTCCGTATTTGCCTGAGGTTAGGTGAATGATCTTTTGTTACTTTTACATACATGAACTGGACCTTGTGTGATCTGGGTATCATATCTCAATTCCCCCAAAACCCATGGGTGTATTTTCTAAATACATTGGATTCAATGAAACGTTGTGCCGGGAAAATTGAAGAATTTACTAGCTCATAGTAAGCCTCGAGCTGTTTAACATTGGGTAATTTTGAACATTATTTGTCACGATTAGCAGCAATTATTTAGACATACGTTGAAAAACACTGTTTTGATCAATCAAAAATAAACTTGTTAATTTTTCCTCGATTACTTGTTTCCTGAATGTAAATATTTGCTTTCCTCACCCCTGTTGATATTACAAACCCATTGTATAATTAATATCTTATCTAACGGCCGCACCGAGATGCTTTTCAGCATGTAAGCGTAGCCAATTTGCGCCTGTTTGCATTAGGTGGGGGGGATTTCAGATGGACCTGGCTGGATGTCCTCGAGCAATCACATCAATGGAGTTAAAGGGGCGTCGACCCCTGTTTTGGGTCATGGTAACTCCAACATGTGCCGTCTGAGACTACTTGGTCAATCGCACAATGACATTGGCCTTCAATCCGTTGCACGCGCGTTGGGCAACAGAAGCATGAATGGAGGGATATCTCCATATCTCTGTGCTTTGGTCTTGGCCACGCCAGGATATGTTTTTGTACTCACATAAGAAGCTGGTTAGGGTGCCAGCCCAGCAAGTCTATCCTTTAGCTCCTTTCTTCATGGTCCAGGTCTCAATCCTATAACATGATACTCCTCTACAAAGGCTCTAAAGAATTTCAGCTTGGTTGAATTGGAGAGCCCAGATTGCCATAATGGGTGTTTTATTGCAGGCATTCCAAGCTTGGTCTTTTGCGTGACAGGAAGTCTTTTTATCTTGCTGTCGGCCAACATAGGACCCTAGATTCTTGAAGTCCTTGACCTCTTTGAGTTGGCTACCATCTGCTGTGCAGATAGTTTGATGATCAATCTTCCCTCATTGACTGTCATATATTCAGTCTTTTTGGCATGTAGATGTAGGGGCCGCGCGCTTTGTTTCTGTAGCATTTCCAGTGATGTCAGTGATCTTGTGCACCACATTATCAGATCAGCTGTTATCGCTAGATCAGCCTGCGTAGTCAAGAGCTGTGAGATGCTGACTTTTGGTGACGTCTGTAACGCTTTGGGTTTGATGATGGTGAGTCCTTTGTCGTCCTTGATGTCAAGACTCTGTCCGAGGATGTAAACAACCACGACTACAAAGAGATAGGGAGCAAGAGTAATCTCCTTGGGGATCCAGTAGTTTGTTAGGGACTCATTTGTGGGCCCCTTTATGGGTCTGCACAAAGCTATATGGGTTATCATACATGATGCATGCCTTGGACAGTCTCATCTGGGACACCGTAGTTGGCGCGAATATGCAGCATTACGTCCCTGTTAACACTGTCAAAAGCTTGGAAAAATCTAACAAACACATTGAAGCTTTTCTCTTGGAATTCTCACTCTTCTAGATCCTTCTGAGGAGGGCAAGTATCGGAGGTAGTGTTATCTGCCTTTTGCGAAAACCGTTGTTGGTTCCTCCGTCTGAGATGGGATCTATTGTGAGGAGTGATTCTGTTGCGCAGCAGGGAGTTGTAGATCTTAGAGGCCAGTGGTGACAGTGTAACTCCTCTGTAGCTTTGGGGTTGTGGAGTCGCCGTTTCTTCTTTGGTAGAGGAATGATGAATGATGTTGAAAAGGGCAGCTGGTTTGTTTCCCTGTAGGGGTGTTATTCAAAAATGCTAACAGTTGATCATGGAATAGTGGATTCTTCCCGACTACTTTCAGGAATGTTGTCGGACCAGGGTCTTTGGTGTTTTCTTCAGTTTCCTCTTTAGGCAGACGGAAGCTCCTCTATGAAAGGTCCAGTCTGGATGGGAAGGGTGTTAAATTGTATATACATGACTGCATTATAAAAAAAAAAAAACCGTAATACACCAATAACTCAGTAGACGGGCCTTTTTCGCGCTAATTGAAATCTAAACTATATTAGCTATGTGAATTAACATTGATTGTAAATATGAGATCTTAATATTGCGGTAAGAAAGAATGGGTCCAACTTACAATATAGGTGAAACATAATTGATTTTGTTGAGGTTTCCTGATTATCACAGCCTGAATAAACACAAAAAATTCTTTATTCTACCTCAAACCCCACACATACAGTTCACTCTTGTTAACTACGCTATCCGGGCTACCATGACCCCCCCCCTGCACCCTGCACCCCCCCCCGGTGATTTTTGGAGACAACCATTTGTGAAGCTTATACCATAATGAACTGAAATCCTGGTTGTCTGCCAAAATCCCCACCCTGGGTTAAAACGGTGAGGGCGCCATTTTTCAAATGGCTGCCAAAATGCAAACCAACCCCCCTTTTTTCTGGAGAGAATACCAACATGCCTAACACAACACAGAAACATCACAGGCACTTGATTTTGGGACCAAACCACATATGGCTATGGGCCTCCTCTTTCCATGGTAACTATACCAAAAATAGTACCAACATGCATAGCATACGTCACAATGACGTATAAGTTCGCATATTAGCAAAAATTTTGTCCACTTTCCATAGACAAACACATAGGGAAAATTCAATTTTTCGCCAAAACTGTTAGGAATATCCATTTTCACATCATTCATGCTGTTTTTGGGCCCAAATGATATGGAACATGACTAGTTTTATAAAAACTGAGAGCATTTTAAGTGCTATAATAATGATTTTTGAGTCGGTTAACATTGCGAAATAATCAATTTTCCTCCACTTTCCACCCTATATTCATTACATGTATTTTCAATACTTTCTCAACATATGACGTCATATGACATCCATAAATTGGGATTTGGCACTTATTTGATAACCAATGGAAAGAAAACTCTAAGCTCTCCTGTGGGCCAAATATACAGGAATCGTATGTTCAGTAACGAAATCAACGGGGGGGGGGGGGTCGGGAGTTTTGTTACAAAATGGCGCAGGTAGACGCGGGCTAATCAAAACGTGACAAGGTATATCGATGCCTTCCTAAGCCTTGGAAGATCCATTGATGTGCCAGAGTACTCGTATAGAGATTTGTTTAGGATGCACATCCAGAGACCCAATTATCAAAGCCCTGATTTGGTACCAAGGCAGATGTGGCAGAGCCAAAATTCCTCCACCATATGATCATGTTTGGAATTTTAAATGATGGCGCACTAGATTCAAGTGGCCATCAGGAGAATTGATGCCAAAAGAGTTGTCTGACATAACAAGTAGAGGAAATAATCTGATACATAAGAAGAAGACAATAAGATATGACTCACGAGGTGGAAGGAGGGAAAGAGAAGATCAATTTCTTAATCAAAGGAGCTGCATTTAAGCGCGTATACCAAGGAACAGCATTGCTTAAAAGATCGCCAATTGACAATCCCAATGATTATTAAAATTGGAAAATTCTTTTTCATTATATGCAAACACAGTGGTTCTCAAATGTGATCTAGCCAGAGGTGGTACAATGTCTGCATGCTGCCTGAATTCTGCAGGACCTGTCTTTGCATTGTTGCCACTAACATTGGCAGAACAAGAGATGCTCCAGTGTCCCGATCTGCTTCCAAGTAGACTCCTTCTGCACGGAAACCTTTGATCGGCCTGATTCTGATTCTCAATCAGCTGAGACAACGCCACTCATCCCACGAGAAACCAGCCTCAGGCAGAGAAGACGCTCCACTAGGCCAATACCATCGATACCCCTTGGTTGACAGCAAGTCCTTTCTTTCCACATCCAACTCCCCCAACGCCTTAGATACTATTTCAAAGGACCAGACTTGCCTAAGAAACTAATCTTACCTAAGGCGGTCAGCAGCACCTCTGTCCAAAACACGGGTGCTCCATACCAGATACTTGCAGCTCTGCTCTGCAATGCTAAACGCTGCTGCATGTTTAAGTTGTCCGCTGGAGCGCTGGCCGAAGACACCCCGCGACAAGGCCCGCAGAGCATCCAAACACGGTCAAGCTTCTGGGCTGACCCGTCCCATACAGGGCAAGCATACTCACACATGAGCAGCACAGGGCCACGCCGTCTATCTCAGGGCATGCGGGCATACAGGGTATGGGGAAAGCCCCTTGTGGGGGGTTCAGGGGCAGAGACCCCGAATCTCTTGAGTTTAATATGTTCGAATGCTTTCGGAGAAGGGTTATGTCCTCATCTTGAAGCATATGAACTATGCTGAACGTTGCGGGAGTCCGGGAGCGGAGCCCCAAGAAGATCTTGGTTTTAGCATGTTTCAGCGCATCCGGGGAGCTCTCGGTTATCTCACCATCATGAAGCAGATGAAGTATACTGCCCATGGCGGGGTCCAGGGTTTCGGGCATGTGCCCCCTCACCCATTCCCCTCCCTAGCTACGCCACTGCTTCGATGTGGGTCTTATAAGGAGTGACGTCCAAGTGACTCCTAAGTAAACATGACTATCACGGTGCTCCATTGACGCCTGGTACGGCCGCGCAGAACGGAAAGCATACACCTGTGCCCCGGTTGGACTTGCGCGCTGATGATTCTAAAGGCCCTTTGAGTCTTCCCTGTGACTCCTGCATCCTGTTGCGCCAATTCCAAGATTTTCTTTCCAGACAAAAACGACCGGCTCCCGCACTCTTAGGCCGGTCGCTGGCACATATGCCGAACAGGAGAGGCATGAGCCACGCTCCCCCCCGGGGCATTCCACCCTTATCCCACATAGACCACAACCAAGCACCTGTGTGTTGAAGTACGTTTAGTAAATTTCTGAACAACAACTATATGTGGACGCGTTTGGGTGCGTCGCTACGCGTACACTCCTTATCTCAGTGAAGCTCTCGCAGCAGGCATAGTAAGAAGCTTGTTGCTCACTGTAGTACCATCCGTTCAACACATTCAGACTCAAGAAAGACATGGTTATACGGATTCAAGGTGATCAGTGATTCAGGAGGCTTTGGTTGTGGTCTAGTTTAGCAGTCATGACCATTTTTTACATAAAGCGCCCTCTATATATACACTGAAAAGGCTAACTACTTTCTTTTTCAGTGTTTACTTTACCCACACTAATCCACAGGTTCAGACAAAGTAAAATTAGGTGACAAACCGCATTTGCCTTTAAGAGGGGCAGTAGTGTGTAAATACAACGTGTTTCATCATTTGTTTGGGTGGCCATTTTGAAATAATAATCCCCTAGAGGCAGCTATGGTAGCATGCCAAAAGGTGTTCCACAATTCCTTGGTGTGTTTTTGGTGCGACGAAGTAGTCCCACATAGTGCATGATTTGGATCAAAAAATCAAGATATATGTCAAGAAAGGGCATTACGTGAATATTGGCCGCCATTTTGAAAAAAACGCCTCACTCTTAAACCCAGGATGGGGATTTTTGCAGACAACCTCTGATTTTATATATATGTATAAGTTTTCCAAAAATAGTGTGTCTCCAAAAACCCGTGGGGGGGTGCAGGGTTTCTGTTATGGGCTCATGACCTATAGTTTATCAGTCGGAGTCTTTCCACCGGTGCGATAGTGTCACTATGAACAGGTAAAATCTCAGTTCCCTGGCCACAGTTCGTACCTTCACTCACCAGTGGTATTTAGAAAATACCACCCCCTGTTTTGGGTAGATATTGTACCCAATCACACAAGGTCAGTTTCATGTCAATGCATGTACAAGTACAACCACTGAACTGTTGTCCTTGATGGATAGCCATATGTACCTCATAGTGTGTCCTCCTGCTTTCCTAAATGAGACCTCATCCAACAGAGTCTCTTCTGAAAACGTGTTTTTTAGCTGATGTGTTACGCGCCTATCTGGCTTGTCCCCCACGCCTCGAGACCATTTGGGTTGACGTCGAGCGTTATAAAAACGTATTTATTATAGTGTTCTACGCAAAAAAGCCCAGGGCCCAAAAGCTCCAAAGTTGCTCCATAATGTTATGTTTAGGAAGCATCGTATGACACTTTATAACATAGAGTATTTCGATGCAATATATACCGCTAAGCAATTAGACGCTCTCTGTGCAAAATCTAGAAAAGGAAAGGAGACATAAACCCGAATATAGACAGTTGAATATTGGCAATATAGTAATCTAATACACACTACAACGCAAAATAAGGATCTCCATTTTCCTTCACTCTTGCAAGATTATCGTTAATAACTTTAATCTATTTTCCTGATAGATGCGTCCCTCTATTTATCTTATTGGACGCAGAATTTTGAGGGGTCCTGTCTATTGAAATCACTCATTCGACAATATGATATCCCTACCGTCCCTCGAGGAAATCTGACGAACCACCCGCAAAAAGTGAGGTAGCTGTAATTTCTGTTGTGAGATCTAGGGAAGTAATTCCCACTACCACCATCGACAGGTTCCCTACCGATGCAATAATAAAACTTAATGGTCAGGTGGGACTGACGTTATAGATAATCCTCTTTTGAAGCGATTAAGGGATGTTAGGGATAATGTATGCCCCAAAATCTCTCATCGTTGTCAACTCACAACCTTTAATTTTAGTTTTACAGCTCTTCAAAAAGGCACTATCATGATTTGCTAAAGCAGAAATCTAAAAAAAAGTTTGCCTTTCGTAAAAGCGGAGGTAATCCTTACGTACCCTGCAAGTGATACGACCAAAGCAAACGAATACCGACAAATCAAATATTTTCTTTCATTACTGTCTCGTACGGACACTTACCACAATACATAGATGATGGAGATTCATATCTTTTGACAGCTGCTGTTTTCGTGCCTTTTCGTAAATTTTTCATTTGGAAAATATACCTTATCATAGTCCTACAGCCTTATCCTTCACTTTTTAAAGCTATTCCTGGAATTTCTAATATTTTCACATCTTTCTTGTGAATCACTGATGGCATCTTTCATTCTTCGCAGTATGACACCCCAGTTTTTTTTTTGTAAGTTTTCTTAAAAAAATGTCTTGGAAGTTACATGATATTGAAGTAACTTTTGGTACGATGAGTACCCAATTTTGCATTAGTCCACTAATGATCTTAAATGGAATATTTAAAAAATGCTGCTGGCTGATAAAAATAATGTTTCAACGAGTGAAACATTCACACAATGCAATGCAACCCAACATAATGGGCATGAAAGCTGATAATCTTGCACTCAAGTACATCCTTTAAAGAAAGCATTTCCCCCAAAACAAAAATTTTTTAAAAAAAAATTCTATTTCTGTATCTCCATTCGTCCAATTCACATGGAATGAGAAAATGCTAAAAGTACGTACGCTTTCTGAAATTAAATTACTAGCCTATGGTTTTTGTTTATGGTTCACCAGATATGCACGGAAAAAGATTAATTCAAAAAATTTCAGTTGATTCTAATGGTGCGTTCTGATGTTATGAGCAAATGTTTGTATCAAAGTGCCCCATGGGTCACTATGTTGTAATTTCTGTCCGTTTACGCACAGAAAATACAAATTGCGAATTTCTTCCAGAGTTGATCGAATTTGCACATAGGCACAGACACTATAAGGCCAACAGTTCAGACGATACAACAATCTCACTATTTTTAGATAGGTCGAGGGGGCGAGGCTGTGGATCACGAAATGCCCCTTTAACAATCCTAGTATTACACAATGTAAAGGGAAAGCGACGGAAAACATTATTTATCCTACCATCAAGTAGATCCCTCGATTTTCATTGGATAATCGCCTCAATTTACTGACTAGATATATCCCGTATCACCCTCTCGGAGCGCGTCTCAACGTCCGTATCATGTCAGTTAGGAACTGCGCATGCGTGACCATGCATCATGACAACAAAATCAGAAAATCCGGCGCTCATTTTTGACGTAAACCACTGCTCTAATTTGGCGATTTTTAGCAATGTTGAACCGAGTTGGAACAAGATTTCAACATAATCGCTTTCACATATACTAAAAGACTTTAAAATAGATCAATAATATTGTTTGTGAATCAGAAAAAGATGTTTTTAGGGCTGTTTATTTTCAAAGATTTTTGTCGCTGAAAATTCGTCACCCTTGCACTCATTTAAAACAATATGCCTAAGTCAATTTACCGTAAAGTATTGTTTGTTTTGTGAATCACCCTTATAATTTTCTTAGGCCGTATGTTTGTGCTTATGTTGTTCTGCATGGGTATGATAAAATCGTCATTAGGTGAGTTTTGAGGTTATACGGATTATATCTAGTCTCGGATTCTGTATCTGGGCTCGGGCTGCGCCCTCGCCCGATACAGACTGCTCGACTAGATATAATCCGTATCACCCCAAAACGCACCTAATAACTAATACTATCACACGCACGACGCGCCTCGGCAAGAACGACCGATCCCGAATAGACACTCGACCATTGCCTTTCCGAGAAAAATGTGGTTTAATAAAGTTGTGAATACTATGAGTGAATATAGCTCCACAACAGCTGAGTAAAATTTTAGTCTTAAGGGAGCTTGCCATCTTCCAACGGCTTTAATTTAAGATGAAGCTAAATTGTGCAAATATTGATCAAATATATTTTAAAAAGTCATTACAGCAGGTAGTAGTGTTGCCAGAAAGCTACTGTATTAAACAGCAAAATAACTAACTGTGAATGTACAGAACTTAGTTGTGAAATTCAAACAAAAAATGAAAATTGTTTCTATATAAATAACATTGAATCGCTGTTAAAAAAAACGGCCAGCTCGTGAAAAAGCGGTGCAGGAGGTGACAAGAGGAATCCGTATCTGAGATTTTTTTCCATTACAAACACTCTATGTACTATTACATCATTGCAATTTAACAGTGTGTATTTAAGATTTATAAAGTATGTACATTAATTTATATGGAACAGTCCTAAATTGGGGAAAATGTAATTTTCTTTTACCTTTTATTAATAGAAATATGGGGTAACATACACAACATTAGAAAGATTAATTTATTTTGTGTGTATTTAATCAATTTAATAAACTGAGTTTTGTTAGGTAAACGTTTCTACATAATTAGGAAATTTCTTTAACGTAAAAACAGACCTTTGAAATGATTCGTGACTAATCTAGATGATTTACACAAAATACCTGTGTGAAATATTATAACTGAAACTGATCCAGGTAATGGCACGTAGTACCCATCAATTTAAATTTGATCTAAGTAACGATTGCTGTAATCTAACCAAACGTTTAACTTTGTGTCAACAATGGCTTACCATGTAATTTGGTCAAAGAAATAATCGCTATGATCAAATTTACAAGTTTTAACATTCTGTCAACAATATGCTCTCACGCCTTAATCTGTAATGCATTCATGAGACAGAAATATTTATCTTCCGTGGATTTTCCCTCAGTTTGTATAATTCGATATCAGAAAGAGTTACCAAAAGATGCCTTAAGGGGACTTATACCAATCGAATAGCTTAATTTGAGTATTTTAGTGATTTTCAGTTTATGTAATTTTTAATTTTTCTATAATTTATCTTTGAAATGCATTTTTATTTGGTTCAAATCTGACAATCCCATCACAAGGTATGGTTGATCAAAGCCAAACAGATACCGTAAAACTTTGGTGAAAATGAATTTTCCTATACAAATGTGTACTGTAGAATTCTTATGTATTTTATTGTTTTTCAACCAGCGATATTAAACAAACAAATGAAATTAAAACAACGTAAATTAGTGTTGCTAACAGTATTTTAACAGTTAACAATGGCTTTTAAATTCAGTCTTCTAAAATTTGTTTATAAATTAGACCAAATGTACAACTCTAAAGTGTTTAATCATAGGGAAAATCGTTGATTCTAGACTTAACTGCGTTTTTCTCAAGCATTCAAGCATTCCAATCACATAATTACTTTGTAAGTTTATCGTCCTGTCACATATGGAAAACAAAGACATTGATGTTTAATCTTAATATTCCCATATGTTTTGTAAGCGCAAAGAGGTTACCAAACTTATTCTTTATTGCAGATTTAAGATGCAACCAAAAGAGCTATTTAAGGGTGCCCTCAAACCTCAAACTACCAGAGGCTTGCCGGTTCCCCTGGTTCTACTTGACTGGAAGCGGTTTCGATTGTTCTAAACAATCAGGTATAGCTCAACGCCATGAACTGACGGTCAACTGGTGGTCCTAAACCCCCCTAAACCACCCTAAATCATTTGAGTGCAAGAATGTCGTAAGTACAATAGCTGCCATTTGTCAGAAATTCCCATCAAATACACTATGCCAAGTCTTGGTCAGTGTCTCTTGAAATGGTTCTTCAGGCGATTGACTCAAGAAAAGAGAAATTGAGAGTTATCGTAATACATTGCAGCACACGGTTGTATCACATGGCAACTATTGCACTTCCGACCTTGCATTCGCACGACGATATACGAGTCTTTGCAACCATTTAGCTTAAACTTCGATGAGTATACTACCTGTCGATTGCCAACAATAGGATTCTTGTGAATTTTAAGAAAAAAAAAAAAAAAAAAAAGGCCGACTCAGAGATTTCCTGAGGAGGGCGCCCTCAATTTCCAAAAAAATGGTGTTTTTTGCATGTACATAATGCTTGTCCATATACTAATCACTGTGTGAAATTGCTAAGCTTAATTCGAATTCCTTCATATAGAAAATCACAACTTTGTTATAAAATTCCGGATCCGGAATTTTTGTTATACACAGTATCCTATGGGACGTAATATTACACATAAATGTTTACTGCATCAAAACGAAAAATTCGATTGATCTCAAATTTCGGAATTGTGCATTTTAGGTTACAATCTTTAGTTCTAGTTGACTATTTTTCATTATTACACAAAAAAATAATATTTCGAAATCTCTGAGTCAGACTTTAAGGGTGCCCTCAAACCTCAAACTACCAGATGCTTGCCGGTTCCCCTGGTTCTACTTGACTGGAAGCGGTTTCGATTGTTCTAAACAATCAGGTATAGCTCAACGCCATGAACTGACGGTCAACTGGTGGTCCTAAACCCCCCTAAATCACTCGTCATTTGAGTGCAAGAATGTCGTAAGTACAATAGCTGCCATTTGTCAGAAATTCCCATCAAATACACTATGCCAAGTCTTGGTCAGTGTCTCTTGAAATGGTTCTTCAGGCGATTGACTCAAGAAAAGAGAAATTGAGAGTTATCGTAATACATTGCAGCACACGGTTGTATCACATGGCAACTATTGCACTTCCGACCTTGCATTCGCACGACGATATACGAGTCTTTGCAACCATTTAGCTTAAACTTCGATGAGTATACTACCTGTCGATTGCCAACAATAGGATTCTTGTGAATTTTAAGGCAATTAGCAACATGGTAACCATGCGTGTGGGGCAAGAGCTTAAATATTTGAAAGCTGCATTTCAACCGGTTATTGAAATCACTGTATGATGTAATTAGCCAAACAGAATTGCTGTAGGACAGGCAGTGCTGGGGGGGGGGTCAATTATATACTCTGTTCGATCTCAAGTTTGGGGTGACGTCACTGCGCGTGCGTATTAGGTTTTGCATCCGAAAAACGCACGCGTCGACCTTGGAATTGCAGCATTTACGCTAGAGCGAATGCAAAGTCGCGTCATGGCGTCACCCCCCAAACTCGAGACCGAACAAAGTATAGTCATGATTGTGTGTATTGATTTGTACGTATTTGATATTTAACAAGTAATAGTACAAACCATTCCGATCCAGTGTAATATGGACTACCAAAGAAAAATACAACGGACTAGAAAGCACTCAAGCATTGCTTAAGCACCGATGTTTCCCATGAGCATGGGCATTGTCACTAACCTGTAACGTGACTTCAAAATACATTGTTTCTATTATTATTTTACTCCTTTGAATATGATAGCGAATGTCACGATTTTCTTTTAAGGTTTTAAAAGGGAAAAACTCTTTCAATTTTAGACATCGAACTCTATTTTCCTTTCTCTGTCTGAAATCTACCGTGAATGTTATAAATATAGTAAAATCCTCCTCCCTCAAACGTTATCTGGCTTTTTCTATCAAATCAAAGAAAATGTTATTCAAGTTTTATAAATCTATACGATTATAAATTTCGACTCGGTAGCGTATCATTAATATAGAACTTACGCGCAACAAAAAATACCTCACAATCGATCGAGCAAAGTAATGAAAACATTTGTTCTTCATATGATTACTTTTGCAGAAAACCTTCTCCTTCCATTTAGCTTCCCTGTACCATGTATTCAATTTACATTTCATTTTCCTTCACTCAAGAGCTAAATCAAAACATTTTCGCGAGCACTTGGATACATGTTATATTACACAGTACTCCGGTCATCAGTCTTTTCCAAAGTTGCAAATCTCTGTGACGTCATATCAACAATACCTTGGAGAAATACTTCTTTCACTTTTGCAATAAGTACGGACTGACGTATAAAATAAGGGAGAAATTTGATTATGGGAGGCTGTTTTATGCACAAGGGGAATTGGGAAATACGCTGCCGGCATTGCACCTTGGGAAGTAAATAAAATAAGTATTTTTATTGTTAAACAACACACTGTTATGTTTAATGTTTCATACTGTTGTCCGTTACGGAGAATGAATAAAATTATCAATTTAAGCTTGAAATTACTTGTTTACGTTTTTATTTTCATGAGTTGTGATTACAACTGGATAGAGTTTATTTAACGAAAAGCGATTGAATGGTTTAGTGCGTCTTTGATGGCTTTCCTTATAAGAAAACTAAGAGTAGCATCGATATTAAAAATACTTTCCTACCATTTTAGCAGAAATATTTAAATTCCCCAGACAGATATATGTATAGAGATAGGATTCCACAGCATTGGCAAATTGCACCTTTCTCCATATTTAAATTTAAAATTTAGATCTTCTAGAATGGGTGTGAAAGCTAAAATTTCATTAAGGCATTCCTTCAAATGGCGCAGAACCCTTTGTACACTAAGAAATACAAATCTTTAAAAGAGTTGCACGTGAGCAATGTACAATTGTTTTTAAGTATTGTTTCTGGAATTATTAATAGCATTCATTTTTAACGGAATAAAGGAAAACCATAAAGACGATTCCAATATTAGAAAATTTCTAATTCCCACTAAAACCACAATGCTAAACTTGTTAAGGACACAAAGATACAACTCCGGTCATTCACACTGAATTTAAAAGCTTCTTGATTATTTTTTCATGTAGAAAGTATAGAAAATTTATAATACATGTATTAAAGGAAGATTTATTCATTGCAAAATAATACCAAACATATATAGAGTATTTCCTTTACATATCCAGCGTTTTCCCGTCATCAGTTGTTGTGTATACTAACTTTCAAAGTTAGGAAACCACTAAAGCAATGGGTTGAATTACCCAGAGGACTCAACTAACATTTCGCCAGTTCGAATCCCGCTTGTTTCTTTGCTGATTATACCAATGACGTCATACGTCTGGTTTTGTGTTTGTTGGTGCAAAACATCTCGGACTGAGATACCTCAAACTCACCGTGGTAGTATTTCCAAAATAAAGCGGGTTCAGGAGTACAAATAGGGTTCGAATAATTAATTCCAGCCCAATTTGTATTGATAAATTCACCATGTACACAAGCGTAAACAAAGCCTTCTGAGAAAGGAACAATGACCTCTTAATTTTAATTTCACAGAATATGAAACAAACCTAGCTTCATATATTTGTACGTGAGCTGGAAGAATCGCTGAATACAACCTTTTACATAATGCAGGAACTGACTTTTGCCTGAAATCTTTACTTACATGACTTAAAGGTAATACTTACAAAACGTATCACGTATTGACCGGCAGATACATTCTACTGGCCGGCAGATACATTCTATACAATGCTGAATGTTCCCGGTACATAATGCAATATTCATAGAAAAACCGAAAGGCAGTTGGAGCGACAAATTTCTTCTACCTCCCCCCCCCCCACCCTTAGAAATCTCCCTGAAGTGTTCAGAATCCTAATGATTATTCTCGTCTTTGCTCCTCTTCATGACCCTACAGCTGAGATCTCAAGGTCAAACTTCGTCAGCAATCAAATATATCTTCTTATTTACAATCAAAAGTCTAAATCTATTATTCCCTCCTCAAGCGCACCCTTTCTTCATGAATACCGAACTGTCATTCAGACGCAACCAATCGATGGTATTATAGTTTCTGTTTTGTATACCAAGTATTATGATATTGCCATCGGAAATGTAATCAAAATCTACAAATAATTGTTGATATCCTTCTTTCACAAAACAAAGTAATCAAATTTCTTGATAAAGTTTTATGTAAAGCGGTCACTGGTATAGTTATCATAACGGACGTTTGTGTGTTTGGTTGTTGGAGTGGTGGTGGTGGGGGGGGTGTGGAAATTGTTGAATTATGCTTTTAGTTATTCGTTAATAGAAGGAAACATGCCCGTCAGAACCATGTCACTGACCGTTACTGCCATGTTTTTATCTGAAATATTCAAAATTACTGTAACCCCTTCGGCCTTCGAGGAAGCTACTCAAATTAATCTGTAGTCTCCGGACGTCAACCAACCAATTGCTTAAGTAATGTATTGTATTACTAAATCATTCTAATACAACTAAACAATATAGAAGCAATATGGTTGGGGCACGACCAGGAAATTTGCACAGAGATTTTGAAATCAGTCTACCATGAACACCAGATGACCGCAGGTTATTACATCCGTTGTCCAGGGCAAACAGATTAATTTACAACAATTTGACAGTCCAAAGGCATTCCACGCGACAACAACAATAAATGTTGCTTCAATATTAAAGCAATTGGAGGAGCAGGCGCATAGCCAGTCCGGTCTTTCCGTGGAGACGAGTTCCCAGTCAGAGCAAAAACTTCCCAGTTGCAGGAAAAAAAATATCCGATCGCTGGGTGAAAAGGGGTCTGGGGCTAATTTAGCATGAATAGCCATCGTTTTATCGACGGAATAATCTGCCCAATCCTGCTACCTCTTAAGGTATTTTTGCGGGACGTGATCCCCGATATGACATCCCAAAATTCCAAATCCATGCGCTCAGATTTACGAGTGCGAGTCCTCGACAAAAAATTGAATGAAACGAAATTTTCTGGATGCATTACAGTAACTGGTCACGTAACACATTTGATTTACAGCACAAATGCACTCATAGTTATGAACTCCGAAAGAAAAACACACGTTGAACATGCTGAAAATACGTATTATTTTGGACATAAATTACAGTCACGAACTATAACCAAGTTAATATTTATGTCTTTGAAAGTTCGCCGCCGTCAGAAATTACTACAGCATTACATATTGACTTACTTTAGCTTGTCTGAAATTTTCACTGACTTTGGTTGTTTAATACGCTCATTCGCATATTGATTTTGTCATATTCACAGGCACATACATGCGTGGCAGTGTCACGCAAATGGATACGATCCCATATGTTTAGTATCTGAAGAAAACTTGTGTTTCAGTTAAGTCTTTTCACTACTTTTTAATGGACAGAAATAACAACTTAAATTATTTTATATTTAAAAGTCAACTTACCGAGCTATATGGATTTTTTAACTGACAGAAATGTCATATGAAACGTTGCCAGTTGAACGAATAACGCACTGTCATGACATCATATGGAATCCCCATATAGTAGGGTTATAAATGAGAAACCTATTCTTGAAGTTTGGAGAAGGAGTTTTGAAGATGTTTTCTACAGTTTGAAGGGTGCTTAATCAGAATTTTTGGGTCCAACCTCTGGGAAATGTGGGGAACTTTGTAAATTTTGACTTGATTTCACATTTACCCCTGTACTAATGTACTGGCGTTACAGAAAAGCTTGTGCAGCCTTCCGGACGTTTTTCTTTGATAAAATATTTACATGTAACTCGGAAATAGATGACTTTCCAAGACTCACACTAATTAAGCAAAGTGTGTAGGTTGAGTGCCAACGGATATAGAGTGTACCATAGGTGGCAAATAAAGGAAATATGAAAAGGGACTTAAACTAAAAACCATTAAGATTGATTACGATGTCATTAAAATCAGTCCAGGTAAATGACCGCTGAATCACCGAACTTTGAAAGTGATCACATCAAGTTGAAGATTTTCGAGGAAACAGAATCGTATTCAAATATTGGCTAGTGGGAGGTTTAATAGAAATGTTATTTACTTGATATAATGATATCAGGCACTATAACGGTCAATTCAATGTAATGAGCAAAAAAATATTAAGCGCTCCATTGTTTGAATCAAAATATGATATCACCCAAATCGAGTCCAATTAAGAACTGCTTCTTGATTTACAAAGTGACTTCAAAAAGAGACATTCCGAGGATCCGACAACGTTTCCCAGAAACCTACTTGAGTAAAATGACGATTAATATAACTGCCAACTTAGACCACTTAATGATGGAGAAGAACTCACGCAATTCTTGATGAAAGCTGGCAACGACAAGGGAAAATGTATTTTAATTCAAGGTTTGTTGAGCGGTGCATTTCAGGATTTTAGCACCTTTTCACAATTTCTGTTAATTTTGATTGTGCATTATGTTATAGGCATATATTATAGTGTCCCATACGGGTTTGTTGTAACTTTAAGAGGTAGAAATCGCAAATGTATTGATCAGATTGTATATAGCTCACAAACAATGCTAAGTCGAATCATAGAAAAAGTTCAATCATATGGGTTAAAGGCTGACTCAGAGATTTCTAAATATAAATATTTGTGTATCAATTACAAATAGTCAACTAGAAGTAAAGATAATCAACTAAAATGCTCAGTGCCAAAGTTTGAGATGAATCAGATTTTCCATTTTGATGCAGTAAACATTTATGCGTAATAGTACCATAGGATACTGTGTATAACAACAATTCTGGATCCGGAAATTCATTCCAAAGTCGTGATTTTCTATATAAAGGACATCGATTTGAGCTTAGCTATTTCACACAGTGATTAGTATGTGGACAAGCAATATGTATATGAAAAAACCAAAAAAAAACACGATTGCTAGAAAATTGAGCGCGCCACATCGTCAGGAATCGTCTGAGTCAGCCTGTGGGGGGGGGGGGGGGGGGTATCTCGTTCGCGAAAGGTCCTAAAGAAATCTGATAAGCAAATGCTGAAGATACATATAACACACGCGTGTACACACACACACGAGTACACACATCCTTTACATGTACCTCCCTTTACATACACACGCACACACATTCTCTCTATATATCTCTTGCACACACACACACACACAAACACACTCACTTTACCGCACCATGCATTGGCAGTGCATAATATGGAGGCCGATGGCATGATCGGACCACGTTTTCAAACATCACCCAGGGAAACTTTCGAGAAAGATATACATCTTAATCTACACATTAAACAAATACACCACCCCTGTCAAAAATAGCGACGGTGGACTTTGCACTGCAAATAAGAGAAAGTGTTCTGTAATGGGTCTCACAGTGTCGACTGACTAAGGGATGTTAACAGTATCCTTTATCCGCGTATACAATATTAACTTGGCTGAAAATTTAATGCTCTTTACACCGGATTTTCAAAAGGAAATATAGATTTTCTAAATACATATTAATGTATGATTTAGTAGATATCAGGGCAACCAAAATCACTTCTGAGTTCAATCCGTGTAATAATGTATGCTTATAAATCTTTACAATATATTTAAGTATTGTCCATTATTCTTGTTCTTGCTTTAAGAAATAAATGCTTACATATTTTTTTTTTAAATTGTTTCTTGTGCAGCGTTATTTTCACTGTACACATTAAAATGGGTCATTGGTTTGATGGTTGGGTCTATGATTGGGTTTAGCAGAAAGAAAAGCGCGTATTTATCCATTGTGCCATTTATCAGTAATACTAGATTTATTCGGTTATGTCCGGGTATTTCGGCACTGCCGAAAGGAGGGGAATTCGGCACAACGGTTTTCGGTAGCCGGGTATTTCGACACAACAGTCTTCAAAATTCTTTGCAGCGGAAAGCTTGTTTGGTAATTATTAGTAACCATGGAAACCTACACCTCTATCCAGGAAGGCGATAGTTATTAAAACATTTCGGATGACATGAAGTCTATTAGATAAATAAAAGAATTTTATATCCGAATACAATGAGCCATATTACTCCATGCAATTTAATGCAATAAAACTGCAAACAATTTGAACATAATTTCTTTTGCCACAATACATGTTTATATGAGGTGCCTAGAACAACATACTAAAATCGGACAAAATTTTTGCAGGTAATACTGTTAAATAAGGGACAGAATTAACAGTGGTCAAATTGAAATCAAGTAATTGTACTAAAATGTACACAAAAATATTTATTTTGTTGTAAAGATTAAAAAGGTTTCTATAGGTTCCGACAAGTAGTTTCACGGGTATAGCCCTATTAAAGTTCAAGTCCACCCTAGGGTAAAGTTTAAACAATGCTCAGACTTGTTGTAACTAGTTCCAAATGAATCGTCATACTGAAACACAAAGTTCATATTAACTTTGGTAATCCCTCCATGGGCTTTCAGGGCTACATGGTCAATGGGTCTTTGTGATCTTCATTGACCAAGTAGTGCTATGTAACTGTATGTTACATTTTGCGCTTTAATTCGACAGGCAAATACCATAATTGGACACCAATTTGTAGCTATATGGGCCTTCTAAAATCTTTACCTCCGGATGATGACCGCGAACCTTAATAAAGCTATATATGTGTGACTAAAGATCCATACGTGCAAAATTATATTTTTTAATCCTTAAAACAAGACAAGTCGGTGCACATTTTAACACAAATTTACTTCATTTCAAATTTATCCCTGTGCTAATCATTTCCCATTGTTCACCTTCGAGTGAAAATTTACTTCATCTGGACTATGATATATTTTTATGGTTCAGGGAAGGTGGAACATAATGCGATTTATTAAGGAGGATAATGGCGTGCCTTTTGCCACAATATTTCAAAGTGTTTATCCTTAAAGACACTGCCAATCTACCATTGCCTTGTTGTTTTTATTACCGGATGTTTTATGATCATTTTCCAAGTATCGATTAAGGTTGTAAAATATATTTTCTTTCGTATCACCTACTTGACCACTGAAATGAAATGAAATTTGAAGCTGCTCTCGAATATTGGAGGCCGATATCATCTTTCGTCACGTTAAGACAAAACACAATCCCATTACTGAAATTAGAAATGTGAGATGTAGTTTTGTTGACTGCCATTGAACATCATGGCAGTGACCTTATTAAATCATCCTATACTGATTCAGACCATTGTGCATTTCTCTTTTCCTTTTTTCCTTCTTTCAGTGTGTTTCCTTTTTTCTTCGCTTTTTGTTTCCCTACCGTTTATTTCTTGTTTTATAAAGTGTTGAGATGATTTGGTATTTTCAACGGAATAAGCGAAGAACATATAAAATGTGAAAATGTATTAACCTACAAATAAGGGACAGAATTAACAGTGGTCAAATTGAAATCAAGTAAATTGTACTAAAATGTACACAAAAATATTTATTTTGTTGTAAAGATTAAAAAGGTTTCTAAAGGTTCCGACAAGTAGTTTCACGGGTATAGCCCTATTAAAGTTCAAGTCCACCCTAGGGTAAAGTTTAAACAATGCTCAGACTTGTTGTAACTAGTTCCAAATGAATCGTCATACTGAAACACAAAGTTCATATTAACTTTGGTAATCCCTCCATGGGCTTTCAGGGCTACATGGTCAATGGGTCTTTGTGATCTTCATTGACCAAGTAGTGCTATGTAACTGTATGTTACATTTTGCGCTTTAATTCGACAGGCAAATACCATAATTGGACACCAATTTGTAGCTATATGGGCCTTCTAAAATCTTTACCTCCGGATGATGACCGCGAACCTTAATAAAGCTATATATGTGTGACTAAAGATCCATACGTGCAAAATTATATTTTTTAATCCTTAAAACAAGACAAGTCGGTGCACATTTTAACACAAATTTACTTCATTTCAAATTTATCCCTGTGCTAATCATTTCCCATTGTTCACCTTCGAGTGAAAATTTACTTCATCTGGACTATGATATATTTTTATGGTTCAGGGAAGGTGGAACATAATGCGATTTATTAAGGAGGATAATGGCGTGCCTTTTGCCACAATATTTCAAAGTGTTTATCCTTAAAGACACTGCCAATCTACCATTGCCTTGTTGTTTTTATTACCGGATGTTTTATGATCATTTTCCAAGTATCGATTAAGGTTGTAAAATATATTTTCTTTCGTATCACCTACTTGACCACTGAAATGAAATGAAATTTGAAGCTGCTCTCGAATATTGGAGGCCGATATCATCTTTCGTCACGTTAAGACAAAACACAATCCCATTACTGAAATTAGAAATGTGAGATGTAGTTTTGTTGACTGCCATTGAACATCATGGCAGTGACCTTATTAAATCATCCTATACTGATTCAGACCATTGTGCATTTCTCTTTTCCTTTTTTCCTTCTTTCAGTGTGTTTCCTTTTTTCTTCGCTTTTTGTTTCCCTACCGTTTATTTCTTGTTTTATAAAGTGTTGAGATGATTTGGTATTTTCAACGGAATAAGCGAAGAACATATAAAATGTGAAAATGTATTAACCTACAAATCAGGGACAAGTATGTGAAATTCCAATAAACTACTTCATGTAGAAAATATCACACAAAAAATTGAAGTTTTTGAAAATTTGTTCACACCATCTCCAGTAAATTGACATGCAGTGATGGCGACTCAACTCAACACTAAACAGCTGATTGTGGTACACGCCAGAACAGAATAAACAACCATTAATGTGTTTGCGGTCAAACTGTACAGGTCAAGGTGCACAATATCGAGCTTCAGAATTGGGACATTTGCATAGAAAGGTGTATTTTATATCAAATCGAAGTTTTTATAGTAATTTCAGTATAAGATAAAATTTACTGTTTTGTCTTTAATTAATACACAGGTTTCAAGCCAACCATTTCCAGCTTATGTTAGCACATCCATGCCAAAATACCAATACTTGGATTTTTATGCCTGTTCTCGATGTTCCGAATTAGAGCTAATTAGCAATAAATCGCTGCTTATTCCTTTAAGTAGTGACACGCATGTATATGAGATATGGTATCAGCCTTTATTCTGTGAAGAATATTTCTGTTTGTCCTAAACAATACTTCAACACAGTACATGGCGATCTTAATTTGTATTTTTTCCTGTTGATTAAATAGAATCGTACTGTTTCTAATATCTTCATATCAAATCTTTCACCTTGAAGTCATCATTGTGTTTAAAGTAAATGCAGCCCTCCAAAGGTATATCAAATTAAAATAATCTCAAATGGAATGGCATCTGTCGAATTTTACGGTGAATTAGATTTTGCAATCCCAAAGTGCTAAGCATGCGCATAATTTTTACGAGATGATTGATTATCGTCGGCAATAATAACAGCCCAGTTTCCTCAAACCCTCGACCTACATGTCTAAATTGCCTTAGCTATACGTCAACCAAAATATCTTGGGTCCCGCGATTGTGAGTTCTTGCAGTACATAAAGTAAGTTGTATTTCTTCAATTCAATATTCAACAGACGTCCCATAAGGTAGTGATATTGGATCGATTAGTAAAGAACGGAATCAGTAATTGGACGAGTGTCTCAGAGAATCCGTATAGTGTATAAGCTCATCTACCAAGACACGGTTCAGTGGGTTTACTCGACATATCATTAGACATGAACTGACCTTGTGTGATCTGGTATCATGTATCGCACCCAAAACCATGGTTGTATTTTTACAAGAATGAAAGCTCCTGAACTGTGCCAAGGGAATTGAGATTTTACTAGCTCATAGTGAATATACATTAGCAGCTTGAATACTGCACAGGGAATGAAAAGGAACCAAACACAATTATCAATGTCGATCTTTGATTGTGAAAAATGTATTTATTTTCTTTTATTTGTTATTTATTTGTAATTTATTTCTTATTTATTTATTTACTTATTTATTTATTTATTTAATTTTCGAGAGCAATCATCTACCTGAAGACTGAACAGTATCGATCCCTAGGGGCTCAGCCTGAACAATTTAGTCTAATTCAGTCTACAGAGGGCTTGAAAATCAAAGTCACGATAGATGATAAACGTTTTCACCTGATAGACATTTACGAAAGACATGGTTTAACGGCTAAAATTGGGTTCGGACAATTTGGATTATTTTTATGCTGGTATAAAACATTGTTTTATACACTTTAAAAATGATATAATATTGACACCATAGATTATATATACCTATCCTCTTTAAATTAGTAATCAAGGGCAATTTATGTCAATATTGCATATTAATTCGGTCGGGCCTGTGGCTTTACATGTGGTTTCTATTTCATGCTCTCTCTCGCATGTTCTCTGCAAGTACTCCCCGGGAAGTACTCTGGTTACATCCTACTTTTAAAACTGAATTTTCTTCCCTATAACTGTATAGTTTTGGATCAATCTCTTGTATAGAATACGATCAAATAACGTGCAGAAAATGGTGTCTGAGTGACTGAAAGCGGGAATAAAATTCAAATAATCAACCGAGCTACTACTGCACAAGTTATGTTTGGGTCATGGAGGGAATAGGCTAACCTCGAAGCGATTTTTTTATCATTCCAGGAATGTCTTAGTTTAAATATGTTTCTTAAGAAGACAAAATAGTATAGGTACATCAAATTAATGTTACATAAATATAATAAATATATTTTTGGAAAATGGTCCTTGTTCCAAACGTTTGATATTGGACTGAGATTTCTCTTATAATTAGGCAAACTTCGTCACGGTTTTGCAAAGTTGAACCTTTACACGTGACGAGCATCCTTCCTATTTCGAAACAGCGAATCTTGAATTATACATTGCATTAAGTAATATATCCAATTTTATTATTATATTTTTTGAAATACCGAACAAGCGAAGACGCAAAATAATCACAGAAGATCGTAAAATCTAAAATAGTCAGTTTTTAAAAGTTCTTTGTTCCAAGAAAACAAAATAAAATTTAACTTTTTAAGGTTGAAAATTATCTACCTCTCATGATGGTAGACAATTTGTACGTTTGTCCACGGACAAAGGGTTGACAATTTCTTCCGTTAAGAATTTGTCTGGAAAAGTGAATATTTTTCCAGAATTTATTTTATTAGTGTTTCTTTGAAAAAATGAAAATCTGAAGGTGTTACAAGACTTATAATAGCAGTATTTCGCTATAAATATCATTTTCGTATTGCGTCAATTGTATATCACACCTTTTTCGGGTAAGCACCTGGAACTAATTTTGCAAAACAACAATCATTGTTCTACAACATTAATTTCTGTTCTTTAATTTGCACCGTCACATGTCAATCAAAGCAAGCTATTTATCGGCACTGTGAGTCGTGTTTAGTTGAGCGTTACATAATGCCGAGGCACATCCACCCTATTAGCATGATTAGAGGCAGCTGACTTACGCCTAGCCCAACACGGCTAAACCTGATCATATCATGCTCTGATTGACTGACGGACTAGGGCACAAACTAACTGTTCAGATCTGTGAATCCTAATAGATTGAAAATCAAATATTATACTTTGTCTTACCCGTGCATTTTGCCATAGACGTTATAGGTTATTACTAAACTGACCGATTGTTTATCCTTTGGGCCTGATTAAAAAGCATATTCCAACACTGCGCGTGGTTTAAATCATATGATCCAAGTCGTATTCAGCAATGATCGTTTTCACCGAGTTTTTATTTATTTTGTTATAACATTCTTCGTACATTTAATATGATTTAGAAAACGTTAGATCAACTGATTTCGTATCAATAAACAAGGTAGTATGTACACTATAATGCATGTTACTTAAAGGGACACAATGGTATGAAAACATATTCAGACATAATGAAATGGACCATGACTGAAATCACTTCCACAAATTTTAAAAACAATTTGGTGTCTACACTTTGTATAAAAGGGAAAAGTAACTAATATTATTTTCCTTCTAAAGTTTACTTCTCAGCCAAGGATACTGGCATTACTGCCATCACTTTATCAAACTTGAAGAGGCCATTGTTATTGTATATATGTGGTAATCCCAGCTAATCCATCTTTCACTTGTCAGATCAATATCTTATAGACTTGAAGTACAATGTCTTAATCCAAGTCTGAATGCTTTTGAATTATGTCACAAAACATGCTAGATAGACTGTAAATTCTACCAGGGATGTCAATACCTTGATTTTCCATGGCACGAACTGCCACAAACTCTTGCGTATTTTTCCTTATTCATAGAATGTAAACATCAAAATTGTTGTCATAATTGTGGAAGTGATTTCATTAAGGGTTCATTTCATTATGCCTGAATACTTTTTCATGCCATCATGTCCCTTTAACTACGCCTTCATATTTCATCGTGGCATATAGTTTATACCTCATTGTTACCAACACCAACTGATGGGACTTCGTACTCGGTAATGTGAAAGCGATGGCAACAATTAACACCTATGAACAATGCTGAGCTTTTGAAAGGTGGCAATCCAAAAATGCTGTATAGTCCAGTAGCATAGTGAAAAAATCGTGACCCGCTGGATTAAAGCACCAAACTTGGCACACTTGTTGTTTGGGTCACATAGAAGCATATTAAAGGTAGGTGCCAATTTTTGGACGTCCAGGTCAAGGTGGCCGACAATTTCCAAAATGGCTGCCAAAATCTCCATAAATAGCGATTCTGGCGATACAAATATGCTACTTACTTGCATGTTGAGGTAGTTTAAAACTATATTTATATGTTTTAAACACATGTAACCTCGAAGGATAACTAAGGCAATGTGTGGACAACTTCTTATTTGCATAAATCCAACATGGCCGCCAATACCCATTTTCAGCTATAATTTTGTTCATATTGGACCTAGACGGATGATTTTGGTATCTAATTATATGTTTTTGAGGCCAAGGAATTCATTAAGACCAATTACATGACCATTTGACAGCTTACTTCACAGTCAATCAAAGATGGCTGCCAAGAAGGTCCCAAATTTTGCCGCGAAGTCAAGTTTGGGACGATAGGGTACATAATACTTATTTATAGTGGTGTTTGTGGTATAGTCAACCGTTTTTAAGGTCAAGAAATCCATTAAAACTAATTGCATGACCATTGAGGGCTTATGTCATGGCCAATCCAAGATGGCTGTCAAGAAGTTCGCCAATATGGCCACCAAATCATGTTTGGAGCAATAGGGTACTTAATACTTAACTTATAGTGGTGTTTGTGGTGTAGTTAACCATTTTAAAGGTGGTGAGGTGTCCATTAAAATCAATCATGAAACCGTTGAGAGCTTACATCATGGTCAATCCAAGATGGCTGCCAATAAGGTCACCAATATGGCCGCTTAATCATGTTTGAGCTATACGATGCTTCATATTTCGAAGAGTGGCACTAGAGGTGTTTTTCATCTTTTTGGGGGGTCAAGTAATCCAAAGAAGCAACTTATAAGTTGGTTACTTGATTTTTTCTATTCATTTGTATGTGAACAGCTGTTTTGATGGTGGCAGTTAGTGATTAGTTGTTGGTTTTCGTAAAATTATAACATTGTATCATATCCTTTAATGTTGGGATATTTAGGAATTAACATTAGAAGTAATCTTTGAAGGATTATTTTCGTGTTGAAAAGGTAGAAAATTAGGCCAGTATTATAATTTAATAATCAATATGAACAAGTAACCAGGGTATTTCGCAATCTCGGTAGGTGTCGACTAATGATAGTGCTGGGTTTTGTAGCTAATCCTAGAACATATTTCTGTATATAAATGATCTCTGGGGTTTTCTAGGTGGCATCCTATCTCGACGCTCTGTGCGCCTTGATTGGCGTTGGATCCGACTCTCGTTGGATTCCTCACTGCGGAGTTGCTGTGGGTTCCTGGCTGTTGTATAAAAACTACTCTGTAAATTCTTCGGGCAGTTGAGATTTATTTAAAGAAGCCCGGGGTAGGGAAAAATAACAAGGTAACAGAATGTACAATTGAAAGCCCGACACATATATTTTGTTAAATTATTTAAGAAGCAAGAATAGACGAACCGTAGTTGCCAGAATATAAAGGCAGCAGAAAAAAGTTTACAAGTACATGAAACTAATAAATTATTTATTGTGATTCGAAGGAAAAGTAAGGAAATAATCGTGCTTATAACGTACAATTATATTAAAATATAGCGGGTCATTTTTTCTATGTTACTAGTTAAGTAACCGAACCGGCCAGTACCAAACTAATTCCAGCGGCATTGCCGACCCATCTCCCGCCCTTCCCAGTGCCGAGCTCCTTCACCTCGCTCCTACCAAATCTGAGTGGTACTCCTCTCAGTACCACTCAGGGAACGGCTGTTGGACCCTCAGAGGTGAGGCATGCGGTTGGAAAGGAAGGGCGGTTGGACCCTCAGAGTGAGTGCTGAGATATTAGTAGTGTCGAGTGGATATATAGGGATTGAGGTGATGCGGGAGTTGTGTCAGAGAGTGAATGGAGGAGGGATGCCGGTGAGTGGGCAGTGATTGTGGGTAATTCCATTTTTTAAAGGAACGGTGATGCATGAGTTGTGGGTGCATATAGGGGTGTGAAGTTGTTAGAGCATGCAATGAAGATTGTGGAGAGGGTCTGGAGAATAGTAATCCAGGGGGGGAAAGTGGAAGTGGATGAGAATGCAATTTGGGTTATCCAGGAAGGGAACGATGAGTGCAGTGTTTATTTTAAGAGGTTGCAAGATGATCCAAAGCTAAAGGGAATAGGCTGTATATTGTTTTTTAGACTTTGGATAAGGCAGTTGATAGTGTACCTAGGAAAGTGATGGAGTTGGCGATGAGAGGAAGAGAGATATACCATAAGTAGTGGTTAGAGCAGTGATGGAGTTTGTATGGCTGGAGCCAAAACGAGATTAGGTGGGGTCTGATTTGTCAAGGAGTTTGAGGTCAAGGTGGGTGGGCATCAGGTTCTGTACTTTCGTCGCCCTTTATTTTTTTGCAATTGTGGATTGAGTGGGTCACAGAGAGTGCAAAAGAATGTTTGCTGAGTGTGATGTTGTACGCTGATGACTTGGTTTAATGAGTGAGACATTGGAAGGACCGTGATGGAGAAGTTTTGGAAATGGAAGAAGGCTTTTCGAGAGTAAGGTCTGAATGTAAACCTTGGAAAGACAAAAGTGCTGGTGAGTGGGGAGGAGAGGGAGTGGTATGGTTAGTAAGGTAGACCCTGTGGGGTATGGGGCAGAGAGTAAAAGCAAATTCAGTGTTTTGTGAGAAATGTGGGAAATGGATCATGGGAGATGCACAAAGATGAAGAGAGTGACCCCTAAGTTTTGTTTGGCAAGAGCTTTTGTGTGTTGAAGATGTGAGAAGGGAGCCTGGAGGATGGGTGGACAGGAGGAACAGTTGTGTGATGGGGTGAGTCAGGAAGAGTTCACATACCTATGGGATAAGGTTAGTGGGGGTGGTTGATGTGAGTTGGCTGTGATAGTGAGAGTATATGGGTGGGTGAAGTTATGGAATGTGGGGAGTTTTTGCATGGGAAAGATATCCCTTTGAATGATGAAGGAATGTGTAAAGAGCTGTTTGAGCAGATCATTGATGCTGTGTGGGAGTGGGACATGGTGTTTGCGCGAAAATGAGATGGGGGATTTTGAGGAGGACAGAGACGCAATGTTGAGAGCGATGTGTGGTGTGAAGGGATTGACATGATGAAGACTGAGGAATTGATTGCAGATGTTGGGTTTGGAAGAGGCGGGTGACCGGTTGCAAAGGCGATAGTGTAAGTGTATGGGCATGTGTTGAAGAAGGTGACGATCATGTTGTTACGAAGGTTTTTGGTTCGAGGTGGCGGTTTGAGGATGAGGGACGTCCAAGAATACCTGGAAGAACCGTGGAGAGGAGAGTAGGAGGGTTGGGTTGAGGAGGGAGGATGCAATGAATCGAGCAAAGTGGAAGGAAGGAGTCAGGGCCGTTGCTGCAAATGTGAGTGGAATCCGGCCACCCCCAGTTTACGACGACAACACCCGATACAACTTTTGGTTTAGTAGTTTAGTAATAGTACTCCTCCCTACTACCCAGAAATCCCATTGTCACTCCACCCATGTCCAACGTGCTCCGAGCTCTTCGTCTCGCTCCTGCCTAACGCGGGTGGTGTTTCATCCTGCACTAGACTTCACACTGGTGTTCCAAACCTGTCCAAGTGCTCTGAGCTCATCTGTCCTTGCTCCTAAAGCTCCGAGTGGTGCTTCTCGGACTCTAAACTGCACAGCAGCATCCAAACAGTTCCAAGCGCTCCCATCTCCTCCGTCCCTCACTACGACCGACTCTGAATGGCCTTCTCCTGACGAGCACTCACCAGCGCTCCCTCTGCGTCGCTTCAACCACTCTGAGTGGTACTCCTCCTGCTCCAGACTTCACACGGCACTCCACCCAGTCCAAGCGCTTTGGCTCCTCTACGTAGGTTCTACTAACTTCAAGTGCGCTGGCTTTCCTGTTCAGGACTTTTGTACCAGACTCCAACCTTGTCCAAGGCTACAAGTATCACTCCTATCGACCCTGAATGGCACTCCTCCTCAAACGAGCTTCGCATCCACTCCGCAAGACTTTTTCGCGCCCGAGCCTTCCGCCTTGCGCCTGCCAAGTCGAGGGGCACTCTCTCTCTTTTTGCTCAAGACTTCAAACTGGAACTCCAACCCCGTCCAAGTGCATGCTCCGAGCACCACCTTGCCGCCTACCTGACCGGGCGAGAACATCGCTCGGCACCTGTAAGCCTCGATCAGCAGCACCTTTTTCCAGGAGCCTGCAACGCCTATACCCTCGCGTTCAAGCTCTGAGTCATCACTCTTCTCCTATCACAGATTTATCCCCTCCAGTCGCTTTAATTCACACCGGATTTTGATGCTAAGGATTCTTCGAACATGTTAACTAGTCAGGCTATGAACTGGGATGCAAAACAGTGCTGCTGCATCTCGTTGTATAAATATCCTCACCTTTCTCTTTCCTCCTGCTCCCCGCCCCCGGTTTCATAAATATCTTCAATAACATTTTACTCTCTGCTATTTATTCCAGTGGGACGGTCTGGGTTCACGGTTGTGAGTTTCCCTTCATATCCCTACTACATACCAGCCATCTTCAACCTTGCTCTCCGCCTTGGTTTCCTGTACCTTTGTAACACGTGCGCCCATCTACCACTTACCGTAGAAAAATCGTGTACTTCTCCTTTAGTTGGCATCGTAGCCCCCAATTGGTTCACCACAGTAGGTATATTTCCGGTCGTAAGCAATTCCAGCTCACCCTTTAACATCTAGCTTTGGACGCTGAACCGCCCAGCTGACAGGGACTGTTTTTAGGTAATAACATTTCCTTGTAATTATCTTTTGTAGATACCAGGAGTATAATACCTGCCACGCTTCCTCTGACCGGACACAGGTATACAGACACAACCTGCCGCCGTGTACCAGTAACGCATGCTTGTAACAACCAGTTGTTGTAGTTATGCGGCAGCAATTTTAAGGTGACTCAATATAACTGGGGATAAGAATGAGACCAGAATAAGAGTACTGTAGGATTAACATCACGGTGGCTATTTTGGATTGGCCACGGTACAATCACTCAATTACGTTAATTTATTGAATGACTTGACGCCACAAGTATATAACTGGACGCCATAAAATAACACTGAGTTAAAGATGAAGAACTATATAGCTCAAACCATGATTAGGCGGCCATATTGGTGGCCTTATTGGCATCCATCTTGGATTGACCATGATGCAGGCTCTCAATGGTTTCAGATTGATTTTAATGGATCCCTTCACCATCTTTAAAATGGTTGACTACACCACGAACACTACTATAAGTATTGAGAACTCTATTGCTCCAACATGATTTGGCGGCCATATTGGCGACCTTCTTGGCAGCCATCTTGGATTGACCATGATGTAAGCCCCCCAATGGTCATGTAATTGGTTTTAATGAATTCCTTGATCTCAAAAACGGTTGACTGTACCACAACACCGCTATAAGTAAGTTTTAAGACTGAAAATCCAGTTCCGCTGCTGGACTAACACGTTTACTATATACATCCCATAGAAACATAGACATCGTGCCCAATCTAATAGCAATGAAACACAGGGTAGCACTGTATTGTAAGGACACAAATTTAAACAGTGTCACAGTGTTTGACCTTTGACCTCTTCGTGCCCTGGAATTAGGTACAGACTGGGAATTCGCCTTTAAAATGTTTCTATGGGACATAATACAACAATACTCTCTAAATAAATACTTCAATAAAACATGATGTAACAATATATTAATACTGCATCTAGTAAAATGCTGTGGCTTTACACAATATTACACAATGTGACCTTTGACATCTAGGTTACATTGACTAACCCCCACCCAACCCCCTCCCACAGGTGACCCAAACTTGAATGTTGTTATGGGGACATATAGACACAATATAATACCGCATCTAGCAAATACATACGGATTTAACAGTATTACACCATATGACCTTTGACCTCTGCGTAACCTTGACCTAGGCCCCTCCGACTTGGCACCCCCTTCTAGAATGTTTCTGTGGGACCTAAAAAGTAAGTGTGCAAAAGTTGGCGCTTTTAATCAGGCGTGTCACGATCTTGCCCAAATTTGGCTCTAAGCCACTGAACTAGTATGATTACAGTTGACAATGCAAAGTGCAAAGGAATCCCGAAATTCGGGCATTTCCATTCTTATACATTGTTTACAAGTCACTTTATCGCGAAGATGTTTCTCGAAATTATGCCAAACCATAGGGTGTGTGTGCGACAATTACGTATTAATTGGGGTTGTGACAATTAGCGACCCTGGGTCACTAGTGACCCACTCTGAATTCAGCAGACTTGTACGGAATAAACTGCATAATTCTGCAGTTTATTCCGTAAAATCTGCTGAATTCAGGGTGGGTCACTTGTGACGCAGGGTCGCTAAGGGAGTGTTCATAAATACTTTGGTGGGGGGGTTTGGAAAAGTTGGAGCTTCGGACATCAAAAAGTTTTTGATCCCCCCTTTTTAGGTTCGAAAATATTTTTGATCCCCCTTTAAGGGTCTTAAAATTTTTTGATCCCCCCCCTTATACCTTCAGACAAAAATCGCCAGAGGTGAGGCCCTGCAGTAACGGTAGAAATTGACGATTTTGTGGTCGTGGCGACTAGCAAGTTGCCCAGGGCTGGTCCTCTTCTCACACAAAGCGTGGAACCCTTCGCAATACTCACTTTGTATTTACGTATTTTATCATGCAAAATTGATTTAAAAAAAAAAAAATTAGTGGTTCACCACAAATACCAAGTTGGCAAGTTTTGATAACGATCTTAAAAATCAAACCTGTTAATTATTGAATTGTGTAAGAGTTCTTTTGAATGATTATCATAGTTAAGCATACATGTGCATGGATATCTCAATTTCTGTAACTCTTGCAATTTTCTTAAACAAATTTGTTGGGGTGGGAATATTTACAATATTTAGCCTATGTGTACTGCAATGAAATGTGAAATTCGGATAATATTAGAAAAGTTGTTTAGAAGAAAACGATTGGTATTGATGACCCTGGGGTGGGTGCGGGAGGGGTGTCCCCCTCGCGCGCGAATCGCAGAAGCCTTGCAACAATCACTTTCCAAGATACATTTTCTCTTGCAAACAGCGGCGTAAATTTCTTTTTGACATTGGGAGGGGATGGGGTTGATGAAAATGTGTGAATGAAAAGATCCATCACTGGCACATGTGCGCGCGAAGCGCGCTAAAAATTTTGCCATTTAGAAGCTAAACTCGTTGAATGTAATTGTAATTAGAAAAAAATGTGAGAGAAGTGCACAGAAATTACTATTTTTAAACTATGGTAAAATATGAGGTTATTTTTGGTCAATATACATGAACGGGCATCAACATTGGGGGGGGGGGGTTATCGTATTGACCATCCCCCCTCATCAAAATATTGGGGGATATATCTCCATCTCCCCAGGATTTATGTCTATGTTTTTTTTTTTTTTTTTTTTGAATCGCAGAAGCCTTGCAACAATCACTTTCCAAGATACATTTTCTCTTGCAAACAGCGGCGTAAATTTCTTTTTGACATTGGGAGGGGATGGGGTTGATGAAAATGTCTGAATGAAAAGATCCATTACTGGCAAATGTGCGCGCGAATCGCGCTAAAAATTTTGCCATTAGGAAGCTAAACTCCGTTGATTAAATTGTCATTAAAGAAAAAAATCCAAAATTACTATTTTTAACTATTGTAAAATATGAGGTTATGTTTGGTCAATTATACTAACGTGCATCACATGGGGGGGGGGGGGGGGTTATCGTATTGACCATCCCCCATCATCAAAATATTGGGGGATATATCTCCATCTCCCCAGGATTTATGTCTATGCTTGCAAAGATAACACAATTTTCCAATGTGGATCAAAATAAATGATAATACCTGAATATGGGCATTAATGGTATTAAAAAGTAAAATCTTAAATAGGCAAGCTTTGTTTTGAATGTAGCATCGAAGCGTTCGTAGAGAGTTCGTAGAGAGTATAAAACCTCAATTCAAAAAGAAATGCTGATGAAAAAATTGTGGCTGGTTGTAGATAGCCTAGCAATCACAAAGGTGAACTAGGTAAAATAGTAGTGAAGTTGTTTCTCGACTAAAAGACTAGGTGACCACAATATGCACATGGGTCCGATTATACGTGAGTAGGAACAGGAAAGGTGCCTCCTTCCGCGCGAAGCGCGGAACCCTTGTAATATTCGGTTTTCAGGACACAATTTCTAATGGAAAAGTTAATGTTCCCAAAATTTCAAATAGGATGATACTTTGATAAAGTTAGGTTTTGAATGGAGCAAAAATGTCCTTAAAATTTTTTGATCCCCCCTAATACCGGGTGGAAATTTTTTGATCCCCCCTTTTTGGGACCTAAACATTTTTTGATCCCCCCCCACAAATTTTCCAACCCCAGAGTATTTATGAACACACCAGAGTATTTATGAACACTCCCTAATTGTCTCACCTTATTAATTGGTATGCGAAGCCCAGCAAGGACCACATTTTGAAGCCAACGAGACGACATTGACTTGAAAAGAACTTTGTGATCCCAGTCAATCAGATTTTTGCTCTACAAATAGCTTATACTTATTTTAGGTCCGCCGATAAAAAAGGCCATCAAACAATCTTGGCCATCAAAAACTAGCGGATTTTATTCAGTTTCTGTTCCTATAAAAATGATGAACAGAAACAAGGGTAGATATGGTATCATCCTATCATCACGAGTTCACTTCACCCAAACTATCACCCATGCGACATCATCTGCTGTGCTGTATAACGTACCTGACAAATTAATACCAAATTTATATTATGAAAATCGCGATTCGTGTTTAGAGTACAGATATAATATTGATTTCAGCTTCACCGGCAGGCGAGACGTGTGGCTATTCAGCTATTAATAAAATTGATTTCTATCTTTGAATAGGATAAGTAGTAGTCTGAGCACCATGCTGTAAATTGCAATTGTATGTCACTCAGGAATTATACCATCCGGCTTCTTTCATAACGTAATAAGCGCCACCTGTTTTCCCTGTTTGTTTGTATTGATGCTTATTCCATTGTGTTGTTTATGTATACACCTTAAACCCCATGAACAAACAAAATAAATCAGGGAAATACATGTATGATGGAAAAGGAAAATTGTTTTGTTTCGACTCCCTTTTGTGTTTAATATTTTAACAAGGTCACGTTTGTTTTCCATCATTACCAGAAAACGTTCGTTTGCGTTATTCCATAACGGATTTCTGAGAGGTTGATTCAAAAGGATGCTTTAATACACTGATTCATTCGTTGTTTGGTCATCTTTCTTTTCTCCTTCCTTTTAATCATTTCACTTATTATATTTGTTGTTAAACATGATCAACATAGTCACTTGTAGTCCATGCCTTCCAACACTTTTTTTTTCATCTTCGATGGGTGTATATAATCGCGCAATACTCCAAAAAATCCAGACTAACCTACCTTTCTCCAATTTGTCTTCAAAGGACAAGCACACCAGTTAAAAATAAAAGAGATAAACAAATACGACAAAAACACCTTTCAGAACCTAGTTATACATACCAAAATCAAAATAATCCAAATTGCACCAACCTCATTTTAGCCGTGAAACCATGTGTCTTTCGTAAATGTGTATCAGATGAAAACGTTTAACATCTATCGTGGCTTTGATTTTCCCTCTTAGTGCAAGAAATTTAAATAAAATAATGGTTTGACCTCAAAATAATTGCAACAGAAGCATTTTTGGTGTTGTTATACTTAGAAATGATGAGAGAATAACATATTGAAAGTCTCAAGTTGGGTAGCATGTTTTTGTAGGGAGGCAAGGTTTGTATAGGGGGATATCTATCTATCTAACGGCCGCAGACGAGATACTGTTCACCATGTAGCGCTAAATGTCCCTGTTTGTCATTGTGGATGTCAGATGGATCCAAGTGGATATCAATTAGGTATGATTGTACATTTTGGCCATGCCCTAAGGATTAAAAAGGTATAGTTTTGCCCTATTTGTGAATTATAGTTTAATAGTTATAGGGCAATAAAGATTAAAGGCCATCCTGGGGTAACATTTTCAGAATGCACCGATTCTTTTCAAATGGTACCAAATTATTTTTATAGTCCCAAATGACCAGAGAATATAATACTTGCACTCATTTCACCATTTGGTCAAGTAATTATAGGTCAAAATGTACCAATGGTCTACATATCCTATGGGGTCATTAATGCTTACCATTTAATTTACATACTTAAATGTTAAATGCAGAGCAAATATGAAATTTCTATCACAGGATATGACCAGACAACCAATTTCAGACTTGAGTCAAAATAGGACACTCTGAAAGAATTACCCCACGATGACCTCGAACCGTAGATATGGCAATTTATACTTTTTTAATCATCATGACCAGATGAATAAGTTGGTGTAGGTTTCGGAACAATTAGACCTGTTTTACTTTTAACCCGGTACAAAATTACCCCCTATTTTTTTACATGTTCCCCATTGTTGATTTTCTAGACTTTTGACACATTATTCTGGGACAATTTAGAAGTATGATAACGCAAAAATGGTTTATGTTGCAATTTGTTTAGGTAAAAAAAACAATTTCTATGCACTATAAATGCAGCTCAGTTGCCCTTCTGTGTACTGTCAATTCTCACCAACGTTTCAATTCAATTCAAAGCCGCGTCACATGGATTTTCCCTTTAATTATGGCTCAGTTGTTTGAGTGCTATAGCAAGTTCTTTTATTTCCTTAATGCCCCGGTCCAGGTGCTTCACCGCTGGCACAAAGGGACATTTTAAAGTCAAATTTCGAACAAACAAGGGCTGCGGGATGAATTCTCAAACACGAATAAAGTCTCTGCACTGATGAATTTCTGTTCAAAATAAATCTACAATCGTATCACGTGAATTAATGAAAACTTGATTTCTTCGGGCAAAACAAAGTAATTGGCCATACATGAGTTACGGAATATCAAATATGTTTGATATACATGAACTTCAATCTTTTATGAGAAGTGGAAAGTTCGACACTGCTGCAAAATGCAGTAAATAACTTTTTGAAAATAAAATAACAACGTTTGCTTGAAAGCAGTGTGTTGATTAGCTGCTTGCTAGATTTACTACTAACTACAGTCTATAAAAATAAATTACGCTAATCAGAAACTTTTGGCAACATTATAATATTTTGTTCAAGTAATTTAAAGTAAACTTTATCCGCCGCGCCTGTTAATCTACGCAATAGAAGTGGCGAAATATTTGAATATAAAATATTCAGTCATGGGTCAATGTACACTTCCAAATGAGTGCTTTATACAAAAAAATTCAACATCTTGTAGAAAAACTTTCAGTTCTGTTGAGAGCAAAGGTACCATAATTTCACAAAAGATTTTATAGTAAATCACGAGTTGCACAGTGTTTATTTTTTTAATTCAAAATTCATAGCTGAACGAATTTCATACGTGACAAATTATGCTGTATATTGAGCTTATTCCTAAATTTAGCATTTGCGTTCTATATTTATTTACTTATTTATTGTTACTGTTTATTGCTAGAGTTGTTGTGTTGTTTTGTTTTCGCTTTGTATTGATTAAATTCTAAGCAAATACTTGAGTTATTTTAAGCACACACGAGGTTCTGAATTATGCAGATCGAGGTCAAGTCTACAAAAGACCCGTTACAATAGGGCGCCATATCAAAGAGCAAGAGAACCACATTCTATGACTACAATACATCCACCTGTATTGAATTCCAAAGATTGCACATGTGATCTATTATACTCTTGGTATTGCCCCCGTAGGGCAACGCAGATTTTATGTTAATCGCCAAATATAAAGTAGTATTGCAAATGATCTCCATGTTTGCGATCAAACAGGACACGGCTTTCCCCCCAGCTCTCCAGCAACAACATGGCGGGCGGACGCGTCATCTCTACATGAATATATTATATTAACGCAGTGTCATTGGGGACCTCAGTGCAAAGGTACTGGATTATATGTGATAACCTAGGGAGATTTCACGCCCTGGAAGTGTGAAATCAAAATTCATCGGTGTTAGAGAACAAGCTTATGCCCTTGTGTATGTATGAGATTGGTTTGGTTGAGTAAATTTGATGTCAAGATTACTCGGCTTTCCGATAGGATAATTTCATCAGGGATTCGAGTTTTTCCAACATGTTGAGTGCACCGAAAGAATAATGAAGAGGTCTTCGTATGTCATGTTTGGCGTGGTTGTATTGGATGCAGAGTCCAGCAAACATTTACCTGTTTTCCATGACTGTTTAAGCAACAATAGCACAATTATTGAGGAGTGCTTCCAATTTTCAAAAAAAATGAGATTTTTGCACAAGGCTAGTAAATTATATCTGTGAATGGTAAAGCATAGCATAGACAGGTGACGTCACTCTGGCAGACAATAATAGAACTGGCACACATTCCTGTGATCATTTGGAGTCCGGAGTTTTCAAAATACGCAAATGAGCAATGCGCAATACGCCATTTTAGAGTTCCTACTGCGCATGTCCAAATTTTTGGTCTAGTAGGAATGGTATATTTCCGGTGTCCGGCGATCCCTCTAAAACTTGAATGGCGTCCGCAGTGGGTAGATGATTGTCTGGGCCAAATGCTCAGCTGCTATGTTACTCACTGTGATGGTGGAGAACCACTTGCAAGCTGATGATGATGATGAGCTTGTGCCGGGAATTATACAAATGCTGCCCGGTTTACAGTTGCATATTTGCTTAAATTCCAGTTATTCGCTGCACTGGTCTTTTGCTCTGACCTGGCTCAATACACTTTCCGATACTCATCCTAAACCGGAACTACACAATTTCCACTTGAGCACCCGACTGCGGATGCGATGTCAGAAATCGAAAGGGCTTATTCAGCAATGTTTAGTAGTGTCCAAGGCCAACTTGTACAGACCACTTGCTAATCGGCTTGTAAATAGACCTTATGAACAAATGTCACATCGTCTAAAACTGGTTAAATCCCACTTTAAATTGTTTGCTTAAACTCTAATTTCTTTCAAGATAACATACAATATAACCTTTTAGCGCAGAAATCACAGGGTTCGGCCCTGATCATTGATTGTATATCCGCCATTTTGGATTTTTGACCAATTTTCCTAGATTTTGTGGATTTCGAAACCAAAGATGAATTTTCTTCTTTAATTTTTTTAGTCTTAAATTAATCCTTATATTATCTTTCATATAAAACATGCCAATGGCTTGTCTTCGATCTAATTTTCGTCTGATGACTATTTTTGTAAGCACCTAAAAACAATAGCTTCACGACTGCCATCTTGAATTTTCAGCCAAATTTTCTTCAATTTGCTAGTTTTGTTGCATTTTGAAACCATGGACGAATTTTTTCTTCAAATGTTTTAGCCCACAAGTAATTCTGTGACAATTATCTTTCATTTAATATAAGTTAAATGCTTGTTTTCGACTTAGTTATAATTTTTTGAATAAATGATCGAGCCGTCTATGTAACGAAACCCTGTGAAATATTCTGCTTTTGGTGACGTCAAATTCGTCTAACCCCAAAAAAACCTTTGCCCAAAATGCCATAGACTTACGCCCATATCCATTTTAGTATTTGCCGGTTCATCTTTAATACTCCGCGGTCTCTGCATCAACAAGTTGTTCAACTTCTCTTTTCGCGGAACAGATTATTTTCTCGAAGATAAGTGTGGGTTTCTCACACTTGCGCAAGACAACCCGTCTCCTGGGATATAATGAATTATTTGACTAGCCCATTAGATCTCCCTGGAGGTAGCTGATGCAGTACCCTTTCACTCACATCCAGTTCAGTTATTAATTTGGTCATGTCTGATGTCCGTTTAGAGCCACTTTTAAGTGTTTTCCTGTAATACAAAAACCAGAGTATGACAATGAAACTAAAGCTTCAACCTACATGTACGTGGGTGACATTTGGTAAATATTTTGTACATTTTTTTGAATATTTTCAAAACCAGTGACTATCATAATGGTCGGAGTGGTCAGATGTTGTTTAATGAACGCTTTATACTCCTTCGTTATGCTTTGCTTCGAAAGCTATACATCTTGAAAACTTTAGCTTTGAAAGGGTTGCTCATGTTGTTGCATAGCTTTACATGTTAAACAAGTTAAACGTTGAGTGGGTTGCTCAAGTTACATCTTAATTATGTTTAGCATTGAGCAGGTTTAATAATCAAGATGTTACATCTTGAACAGAGTTAATAGCGATGAGCACGTGTTGCTTAGATTGTAACATCTTAAACAGGTTTAGCATGGAACCGGTTGTCAAAGTTGTCACATCTCAAACAAGTTTTGAGTTGAGCAGGTTGCTCAGGTTGTTCCATCTTAAAACAAAATTAGCGTTGAGCGGGGTGCTCAGGTTGTTACATCCTAAAACAGTTAAGCGTTGAGCGGGTTCCACAGGTTATTACATCTTAAAACAAGTTAAGAGTTGAGCAGGTTAGAAGATGTCAGCAAATGCCCAGTTACTATGTTACTGTGATGGTGGAGACCTACCAGGTAAGCTTGTACCTGGAATTATCGAAATGCTGGTATGATTTACAGTTGCATATTTGCTTAAATTCCAATTATTCGCTACACTGGTCGTCTGCTCTGACCTGGCTCAATACACTTTCCGATACTTATCCTAAACCGGAAGTACACACTTTCCACTTGACCACCCGACTGCGGATGCGATGCCCGAACTCGAAAGGTTTATTCAGCAATATTTAGTAGTGTCCAAGGCCAATTCCTAGATACCACTTGCTAATCGGCTTGTAAATAAACCTTATGAACAAATGCCATATCGTCTATAAAACTGGTTAAATCCCACTTTAAATTGTTTGCTTAAACTCTAATTTCTCTCAAGATAACATAAAATATAAACTTTTAACGCAGACATATCCTACTTTTAGTGACGTCAATTTCGTCTCACTAAAAAACCTTTGCCCAAAATGTCACAGACTTACGCCCATATCCATTTTAGTATTTGCCGGTTCATCTTTAATACTCCGTGGTCTCTACATCAACAAGTTGTTCAACTTCTCTTTTCGCGGAACATATTATTTTCTCGAAGACGAGTGTGGTTTTCTCACACTTGCGCAAGACAACCCGTCTCCTGGGATATAATGAATTATTTGACTAGCCCATTAGAACTCCCTGGAGGTACCTGATGTAGTACCCTTTCACTCACATCCAGTTCAGGTATTAATTTGGTCATGTCTGATGATGTCAGTTTGGCGTTCACTTTAAGTGCTTTCCTATTACAAAAAAACAAAGTATGACAATGGAACTAAAGCTTCAACCTATATGCATGTACGTGGGTGACATTTGGTAAATATTTTGTACAATTATTTAGAATATTTTCAAAACCAGTGACTATCATAACGGTCGGCGTGGTCAGAAGTTGTTTAGTGAACGCTTTATACGTCTTCGTTATGCTTTGCTTCGAAAGCTATTATATATCTTGAAAACTTTAGCTTTGAAAGGGTTGCTCATGTTGTTGCATAGTTACATGTTAAACAAGTTAAACGTTGAGTGGTTGCCCAAGCTACATCTTAATTAAGTTTAGCATTGAGCAGGTTTAATAATCAAGATGTTACATCTTGAACAAAGTTAATAGCGATGAGCGCGTGTTGCTCAGATTGTAACATCTTAAACAGGTTTAGCATGAAACCGGTTGCCAAGGTTGTCACATCTCAAACACGTTTTGAGTTGAGCGGGTTGGTCAGGTACATCTTAAGTTTAGCGTTGAGCGGGGTGCTCAGGTTTTTCTTAAAATCTTGACTGGTGTCCCCTTCATTGGTAGAAGATTGTCTTCAAATGCCCACTACTATGTTACTGTGATGGTGGAGGACCACTTGCAAGCTTGTACCGGGAATTATCAAAATGCTGGTATGGTTTACAGTTGCATATTTGCTTAAATTCGAGTTATTCGCTACATTGGTCTTCTACTGACCTGACCTGACTTTCCAATACTCATCCTAAACCGGAAATACACAATTTCCATTTGACCAACCGAATGCGCATGCGATGCCTGAACTCAAAAAGAGCTTATTCAGCAATGTTTAGTAGTGTTCAAGGCCAACTCGTACAGACCACTTGCTAATCGGCTTGTAAATAAACCTTATGAACAAATGTCACACCGTCTAAAACGGGTTAAATCCCACTTTAAATTGTTTGCTTAAACTCTAATTTCTCTCAAGATAACATAAAATATAACCTTTTTAACGCAGAAATATTCTGCTTTTGGTGACGTCAATTTCGTCTAACCAAAAAAACCTTCGCCTAAAATGTCACAGACTTACGCCCATATCCATTTTGGTATTTGCCGGTTCATCTTTAATACTCCGCGGTCTCTGCATCAACAAGTTGTTCAGCTTCTCTTTTCGCGGAACAGATTACTTTCTCGAAGACAAGTGTGGTTTTCTCACACTGGCGCAAGACGACCCGCCTCCTGGGATATAATGAATTATTTGACAGACCATTAGAACTCCCTGGAGGTAGCTGATGTAGTACCCTTTCACTCACATCCAGTTCAGTTATTAATTTGGTCATGTCTGATGATGTCAGTTTCTCGTTCACTTTAAGTGCTTTCCTATTACAAAAAAACAAAGTATGACAATGGAACTAAAGCTTCAACCTATATACATGTACGTGGGTGACATTTGGTAAATATTTTGTTCATGTTTTAAAATATTTTCAAAACCAGTGACTATTATAATGGACGGAGTGGTCAGAATTTTAGTGAACGTTTATATGTCCTAGTTACTTATTCTTTGCTTCGAAAGATACGGTATACACCTTGAAAAAGTTTAGCTTTGAGCGGGTTACTCATGTTGTTCATTGTTAAACAAGTTAAAAGTTAAGTGGATTGCACAAGATTTAAAATATGTTAAGCGTTGAGCAGGTTAATCAAGATGTTACCTCTTAAACAATGTTAATAGCGATAAGCGCGCGTGCTCAGAATTTTAACATCTTAAACAGGGTTATCGTGGAGCCGGTTACTCAGGTTTTCACATTTTAAACAAGTTTAGCGTTGAACTGGTTGCTCAGGTTCAGGTTCTTTCCTCCTAACCCTAACACGACCAAAACTCGATAAAACTCAATGAGCTGAGGCTATAAAATGATGCGAGGTCCAAAATGCGGTCCAAAAAGATGCGATGGCGTCATCGTACCAACACTCATATGGCACGGCCAGCGACTCCCTCGTGGATTGCCATCCCTGCTCATGGGAATGGTGCGCCGGAACCCCCGGGTTAGAATCCCGCCACGGATGTGCAATCTTCTTTAGCTTCTATCCCTTTGCCCCTTCCATTCCTCTCTGGAGATAGGCTAGAAAGCAATAGGCTGTCAGGGTTAGACAAGTTTAGCGTTGAGCGGGTTGCTCAGATTGTTACATCTTAAACAAGTTAAGCGTTGAGCTCAGGATGCTGCAACGTAAAACAAGTTTACTGTTGAAGCTTGTTGAGCGGATTACTCAGGTTCTTAAAAATTATCGTTGCTCGGGTTGTTACAGCTCAAACAAATTTAGCGTCAGCGGGTTGCTCAGATTGTTACTTTCTGACATGCGAATTTTCGTGAGATTAATTATCCTTATCACCGCGTTTATTCAAATTATACGTCACTTTATTTTTGAATTCCATTGGTCTTCACATAGCACTCTCATTTCCGTAAGTGTGAATGACTCTATGAACCAATTCTTAAAGCTACAAGAAAAACTGACCTGGGCAACACAGATTCTGTGTTTGTGCAATTGAACTCTATGACGTATTATAGATTAGCTTCTCTCATACATCTCTATCGATATACAATGTAAATATTCTAGAGTAAAATCTTGCATTATCCATCTGAGTGTAAGTGTTGTGTTCAGCTGGCTTTCAAGGGTACAAATAACAACGGTTGACATTAGAGGACCCTACGATGGACACGATATACCCCGCTAGGTTTTGGAAATTCAATCAAGGATTGGCATTCGATTAAGGAAATAGCAGACCCTAGGAAAATTACGATTTGGCCAGGGTATTGAGGGTTTCACAACAAGAAATGCAATTGGTCGATGTTGATTTTTCGTCGACGGTGCGAATGTAAAGATATTATTGCCTTCAGAGTCGTGTCTTCTGCTGCAGGAGCGAATTAGTTCTGGGGTATTTATAAAAGCGCGCGTGAGTTGTTGATTAAAATTTCAATCGAGAATAATTTCATACAATATAAAAGACCTTGCTTTCTTATTAAAGGTGTAACAATTGAAGAAATTGCTGAATGTGTATAGGCGTTGAAATGAATTTGCACCGGTAACAATACATCGTAAAGTATTGTCAGAGAATTTCAAGTGTGTCGCATATTCGATTTAAACAATATAAAAATGATTTTAATTTTAAAACATTAAATGGTACAAGCAGTTGCAGAGTATTATTTCTTTGGTAAGTATAGCATAATATCAAATGTCCTAAAATGGACAACAAAGGAATGTAAGAAAATCCTTAATGTACACTTTCAATATTCCTCTTTATAATGGATACAGTTAACACGCAATTTTATGACAATTATTCCAGTCCCAATATATAACAAATATTGTATTATTTAAATTATAAAGAAGAACAACAAGAAGATAAATATTTTTTTTTATCTGAACTATAGAGAAGAATAGGAGGAAACAGAAGAAGAAAGAAATCAGAGAATGAAAATTAGAAGAAGCGAAAAACATCCGATAAAATACACAATTCATCATCTAAACTATAAAGAAGAAGAAAAGGAAAAGGGAGAAGAAGGAAACAACTAAAGGGAAAGGGGGAAATAAATACACATTTCATTATCTATAAGCTATAAGGAGCAAGAAGAAGAAGAAAACGAAAACGAATAGGAGGAAGAAGAGGAAGAAGAAAATGGAGAAGTTAAAACTAGGAGATGGGAAAGTTAAAAGGAGAACTATTCCGACGTCTAATAATGACACAATTCATTATCCAAACTATAAAAAGAAGAGGAGAAAAAGGGAGAAAAGGAAAAAAACATGGAAAAGAGAAGAAACGGGAGAAAACGAAGAAGGAACAGAAAAAAAACTATGGAATAGGGATGGTATATAGGCACACCAATAACATTCCTGACCGAGTTGTCCATAAGCGTTATGAAAGGTTTGTAATAAATGTAATGAAAGAATCGAAGCCACACGCAAAACAGATTAATACAAAGATAAAAGAAGCAATATCACAGATATCATCAACAAACAGATTACAAAGGGGACAAAAACAAAACGGTGTAAACACAAGATATCTCAAGTGTGAAATATAAGTAGTAACAAATAAGTAACAAGATATGAAATGTACAGATAAGGAATCGATAAAGAAAGGCATAAAGTGACGGTTTTAGTATACGGTGATCTTGATAATCAATTGAAGAGGAAGGGTTGTGGGTGTTTCGTGTGTGTTTTTTTGTGAATGTGGACCTGCGTCCTGCAGTAGCGTAAACGGCGGGGGCAGGTTGCCACCCCAGAGAGCTTTGACCGGGAAAAAATGAAAATCACGCTAAATCAGCCACTTTTTGCCTGCTCACCAAGAAATGTTCACCTCCAACCAAGAAAATCTGCCTCGAAACCATCTCCAACCGAGAAAATCTGCCGCTTCAAAACCGGGAATTTGCCCCTTCTGACAAGTGACCCCTGTTATGCCCCTGCATGTGTCTACATATGCATTTACTTTTCTTGGCATAATAGACACTAAATAACTTAACTTTTGCCAGAGGAATTTATTGACACAAAATTGCGTCAAAAGACACTTTTAAAGGCACTATCAGTGATTTGCTAATTCAGAGAATCGAAAAAAAATCATCTAAAATCAGATTTTGTATGTCTGTAACAAGTACAAGTATCCTAACATATCCTGCAAATGATAAGACCAGAAGCAGCCTAAGTAGGACAAAATCGGATATTTTAGTCATTACTGTCCGTACGGACACTTACTGCAACACGTAATTGAATGGGGACTCGTATCTTGGGACACTGCGTTTTATTCCTTTTTGTTAATTATTCAGCTGGAAAAAGTAACTTATGAGAATTCTACATGCCTATCCTTCACTTTTAAGCTATTCCTGCAAATGTCAAATATTTGACTCTTTTGGATAAATCACTGATAGTAGTGTCTTTAAGTGTCTTTTTAAAAATATATATATATGTAATTTCATTGCATTGCCACAAGCACCCGTTAACGTGTAGCCCTATATTATCTTTTTCATCAAAAGAAGTTTAATTAAGTTAGACGATGTAAAATCATAAGCGTTAGCAAAATATTGCGCGGAAACTGACAAACCAACAAAATTACGTTATACGGCCTAAAGAAATAGGTTTCACAAATGCAAAAATGGCATGGAACAAAGACTAGTTCTAGCACCAGTTAAATTGACAATACAAAATAGTGATATGGTCAAACATATCGAGGGTTTACTGCAAGAAGGTCCCATCTGCAATAGCTGCCATTTGTCAGTTGTGCTGTTATAAATAAATTGAGTGTTATACCTGCCAAATCTAACACCTGACAGCTATTGTAGATGGAATCTTTTTGTCCTAAACCCTCGATATACGGTATGTTACTGTGATGGTGGAAAACCATTTGCAAGCTGTGCTTGTGCCGGGAATTATTGAAATGCGGGTATGATTTATAGTTGCATATTTGCTTAAATTCCAATTATTCGATACACTGGTCTTCTGCTCAATACACTTCCAATACTCATCCTAAACCGGAAGTACACAATTTCCACTTGACCACCCAACTGCGGCCTAAAAAAAGGGTTCACGAATGCAAAAATGGCATGGAACAAAGACAAGTTCTAAGGCCCCATCTGCAATAGCTGCCATTTGTCAGTTGTGCTGTTATTGAGCGTTATACCTGTCAAATTTAACACCTGACAGCTATTGTAGATGGAATCTTTTTGCCCTAAACCCTCGATATATACCTGTATTGAAAACAAGATCAATCCGGGTACTGTTACTCTTCACGTATGAGGACCGAAAAAGTCCATTAAACTGAGTTTCTCTTAGAGCATCAATTCAAAGGTGACTTCAACGTGAACGTCAGAGTACCTGACATGTTTTCGGAAAATGTAAGCAAGGACGATGTATCTTTTCAGGGTAATTGCATGCTCAATCTCTCACGCAACGTAATGACTGATCACTAAGGACAAAACTAATTGAGTATCTGGTTATGGGTCACTAGGGACGAGATAGATGGTTCAGTTAACATCTATCAAGTACATGACTGCCACTTTACGCCCGACGAACAGAATGAAATGTCTCAAAACAAAATCTTCTCAAAACACGTTCTGATATCCTCTTTTCCCTCCGCCGTTATTACTTTGTTTATTGCTTACTACAGGGTGGTCAGTGGGAAGAAAATATTTTTAACACTTCGGGTATTTTCATTGATTGTACACCTGGCATTCCTTTTGGCAGACTTTGAAAAACATCTGGCCTGTAGCTCGCATACCATTGCTTTTGTTGTTTTCTATAGGCACGTGTAAGGATACTTAGCTGCCAGGTGCTAGATAGATTTTACACCTCCATCGTACTATAATCGGTTTCAAATTAAGTGAGGGCTCTTGCATATTTCAATAGGGTGGATATTGATGTGCGGGTTCAATCCTTGGCCATGTGGAGTCTACTTGATGCCATTACAAAACATATTGTGGCCATGGTACAAATTTACTGTACAGTATCGGCTTACTGAAAACTGATGAAATCAATTCTCACATAGTGGCCTGTTAATGATAAGACTATGTTTGGCCGGGATGTCAAGGAACTCATAATCCCTTTACGTTAATATCTTGCACAAGGTTGGATTGCCAATAAGTAAATCATCAGTGAATGGACAGACCTAAAACTTTTAATGAGACCTCACTCATTTTGAAATCTACGATAGTTAGATTTTACACCTCAACCTTCTGTAGCAATAATGGGGAAATTAAATTTAATTAATCATGGGGAAATTATATTCAATTAATCGGAAACCGTGTAGGTTTTAAAGATCATAAAATGGTTGGTTCAAATAAGTGAAAAAGTCATTGTAGTAAAAGCTCATTTCATTTACTTCAGTATGTAGAATATTTCTCCTTGCATGAATCTCTTATTTAATATCCTTGTGCAAACACAATGTTGTGCCATCTGAATCATAACACAGTGTATCACTTATTTTTCGGTCAGAAGTATTTCGTGTGATCGGGCGATCTGAACTCTGAATCTATGCGCACGGGTTTTTTGTTTGTTTTTTCATAGTCCGAATACCTAGATACACTAAGGCTCAACACTCTATTATATCATTGTATACACCGAAAAATACCGAACTTTTACAGTTGCCAAAACCGTTGTTTCAGTGGCGGGGCCAGGGATTTTGTTGACGAGGGGACAAATTTGTGAATGTATCAACACATTAAATTGGTACCTCGACGAAATATTTTTTGACCCAATTTTTTTTGGTTCGCATCCAAAACTGAGGGGGGTGGGGGGGGGTTTAGGTGGGGGGTGGTGGTTGGCGGAAGCACAACTCATCACAAACGCAATGTATTAGGTAGTATTATTGACCAATTAAGCTGTTGTTAGTAACTAATTGTTATGAAGCTCTCTGTATTTAATATCATGCATCACGCGCATCAAACCAACATTTACAGCTTTTTAGACAAATGTACCGACGGACCGTTATGTACCGACAAAACATCGCGGCCCCCTCCCCCCCCCCCCCCCCCCCGCTGGCTTACACACTGCAGTTGTTCAAAACTGCTGCATTTCACACTTTCCCTTAAAATGGACGAGAAATTAACGCACCTAACGCACCTCATCGGGTTCCTAAAACAAGACAGTCAGAAGCAAAGGATCAAGTAAATTGATTCCCATTGAAGTACTCTTTCAGATCAGTGGAGGCAATCTACTTCAGCTAGCCCAACGATATTGACATGATAAGGGTTTACATGAATGTCAGATTGCATTCATATAGTTTTTTTAAAGTAGCATTTTGTGTGTAAAGGATAACACATTTCTATTCTTATCAATTATTTTTTTATCTTCTTGCGTATCCACAAGTCATTGGTAATGGCTTGTGGTGGTATCGGGATTTATTCAGATGAGGAAGGTGGTCTGGGTCGCGTGTGTCCATGATACGGACGCTCCTAATATGACCCACTTTGAGGTTGGCGGATTGGGAACAGTCAGAGGTTTTCACCCTACTTTTATCTAATAAGTACAATCGTACATATTCGGTAAAATGACACAGTTAAACTTTACCTAATGTTCTACGCTAACATATTATTTTATGTTTTTCTGTGTGATCATTTGTTATGTTGGTGAATACAAAAAATGAGCAATGTGTTCAAGTATGCATTGATATCCTGCCTTAAAGCGAGATGCTGACCTAATAGTTTGACGTTATACCTATAGGCAATTCGGTTAAACAGGACGTACGTCTTCGTTAAACAGGAAATCTATTTGTTTATGAGCTGATTAAAGGAGGAAATTGGATATTTAATTTCACAATCATGGCAGGGTTTACTGCACATGAACGTCTTAAAGAGATCGCCGGCGGTTTAAAAGGTCAAACAGACAGCCCTGCGTAACTCCGGGCGTAGCTGCCGTCGGTGAACGGGTGATTAGCTTCTGAAGACATCCCTTGTTCGTGGTATTTCGTGACGCCTTCGCTCGAGACCAGTAAATTGTGCTGAATTGTTAAAAAGCCACGGCAGATAGTTTACTTGAATTTGTCTTTGTCTAAGCGTGTCACGATTGGAGTATGCTGATTACCGGTCATCCTATATTTGACATTTCACCCAGTGGCCAATGCTGGAAGTTTGGTTCTGTCGCAAACCTGGATATCGAGGGTACGATATCTAATTGGCTGTAAGGCTAAATGAAAGCCCGTATGAGAAGAGATATTTGTTAAAAATGCTTTGAGGGTGTCAACAACTAGCTCTTTCTTGCAAAAATGCCAGTAGGAATTAGGTTTAGATGCCGAGTGCGAGGCGTGTACTTGGAATGTATAATTACTTTGTTCATGAATCGATCCAACTAAAGCATTCCTCGTTTCGCGTAAAAGTACAAGCATCGCAGATATTGCAGAATAGAGCAGCCAGGCTGGTGATCAGATATGATGGAAGGAAACAAACTATACTCCACTACTTAAAGAGCTCCATTGGCTACCGATCAGTGAGCGTGTTGTCTTTAAGATTATGCTTCTTACCTTCGAAGGTATTTCCGGACAATGACCGTCAACATTGTCCGAATACTTCTCTTTGTATATTCCTGGCTGGCCAGGCTGGAAGTCTGAAGATGATGAGACATTCCTCACTGTTCCTTGTACAAAAAGGTCAGTTAGTGACAGGGCTTTCAGCAATGCTACCCCTAGCCTATATGGAACTCTTTACCTACCCCCTCTCTGTTCGCCACTCCAAGTCCATTATTCCTTTACGAAAGCTCTAAAATTTCACCTATTCTATAAGAGTTGAGCATGTTCTTGAATTGGTGTTGCCTGACATGGATTTTTTTTATTTGATTGTGCTGCTGTTTCTTATACTATAGACTAGATGTTCAGTGTTTATCTCATGGCCCATCAATCTTAAATCTATCATATTATTATGATTGAGGCTAAAGCGATTTGACCTTAAAGCAATTGTTAGCACATTTTTGAAGAGCGCCCCCAATTCTTGAGATTTTTACACGGTTGCATTGGTAACTGGCTAGTTAACCATACCTGTGAATGGTTAAGCTCGAAAATGTCTGTGTGTCACAAACGAAGGAATTTTGTAATTAGAATAATTATTATCGGGATCCCGATAATAATTCAACGGCTGCTGGAAACGGCCTTCCAATGTGAAATAGCCGGGAAATAGCGCCATGTACGTGTCTACGCTCATCCATTAGTTGTTTTATTGGTTCAGGCAAATCAAGTTAGAGGTTATTTTCTCGAGGTGGCACTATTTCATCATGGACGGACATAAACTTAGCATTTCCAGCTCTGCCGTTAAGTATAATCTAGGATCCCAATTCTAATTACAAAAATCGCTCATTTTATGATAAATACGCATTGTTGAGCATTTTCGTTCGCAGGTGTAATTTTCTAGACAATTACCAACATAGCTGTGCAAAAAAAAAAAAAAAAAAAAAAGGAAATATGTCATGATTCTGAATATTTGGAAAATTTGGTATGGATGGAAAGCTTAACGTAGATTACATATAAATCAAAATAAGTTGAAAATTGTCCACATTTGTTGAGTATTTTGCCCTTTTAATATTCCGCCCAATAGCTTACTCGAAAACGATTCCGACAAATCCACATCTCAGGCAAATGGTGACGTCAAAGTGATGACCATCCATAATTTACGTCGTTGTGACCATCATATCGCAGTGTTGCCACTTAATAATACTTAAAACACAACGAAATGAAACAAAATATGTCATTCTGTAACTTATTTTTCTAATTTTATTATTACTTTCATTAATCCATCAATATTACAGTGTCAGCAATAACAATTCGAGTCAACACGATGTTTTGGTCATCACTTTGACGTCACGAGGAGAGCAAAATTGGGCGCTTTTGATCAATGAAGCCGTGGCGAAAAATCCGCCCGTTTTCTTCGTATGTCAAAAAAGCAAAAATTAAAATGCCTCTATTTTGTTAATTTTACATCAAATTGTTTTTTTTTTTCGGGAATTCGTGATGTATGTACATATATTTTATGAATGTAAGTCAAACTGAGCTTGACAAAAATCTTGACATATTTCCTTTAAGTATAATCTAGGATCCCAATTCTAATTACAAAAATCGCTCATTTTATGATAAATACGCATTGTTGAGCATTTTCGTTCGCAGGTGTAATTTTCTAGACAATTACCAACATAGCTGTGCAAAAATATCAAATTTTGAAAATTAGGGGCGCTCTTCAAAAAATGTGCTAATATTGCTTTAACTTGATACAGCGCTATACCAAAAGCTGTTTGTGTTATACTTGCCTAATACGATCAAGTTCCTACCATGACTTATTGTTCAAAAGTGCCATACATTGTTCACAAAAGTGACAAGGACAAAAATGCATTTTTTCTTATTTGGACCATATATCAAGAACAGATATGACACAATATATTCCAGAAACTTGCTGAAGTATTTTCCCTTTGTTGGTTTGGTATTAACCATAATACATCGGATCGCGTTTCTGACAACAAAATTGGAATAGATGTCTTTACTGGTGAATCACTCCGTTATTCTTTTCTTTTAGTCCATGCTTTCTTTAAGGAATCCTTTGCAGGTATCAAAATATGGATTAACTACATTATCATATTGGTAAAGATCACAAGAGCATATAAAATTTGAACATTAATACAATAATTATATTATAAAAACGTTTATACGAAACGATAGTTAATGCATTCTCAGAGGGTGTATTGAGTCAATCCCGTAATGCACCAGTTTGGGAAATTTTACCTCAATAGGGTCATGTGATCCCACAAAAATCCTATTCTTAACACATAAAAACCTGACTTTTATGCTCATTTTAGCCCACAAAGCATTAGCACTTAGGGATTTTTTTTAGCATGATCATGAAATGTCTTGTGGTTCTTAAATGTTTGGAACACTTTTTATCCCTAAGTACTAATATGTGTTTAGTACAGTACAGTATAGGCACATTGCAATGCATTATGGGATTGGTTCAAAATACCCTCTGATGCATTCTAAAAATGATAAAGTTCATCAAAACGAATGTCATCAAACACTTTAAATGAATAATAGAAATATAGTCTTTAATATCACCAGAATAACGTTAGCGGGAAAACATCATCATTGGTCTTAGACTAGGAGCGGATATTAAAATCGATACACATTATATTAGAGAAGGCCCTGATTATAATTGTAATCCATACTAGACACCGATGTCCCATAATTGCATAATGAATTTTAAATTGACCTTCACGATCACCCAAAAAAGCTCAGGACGCATGTTCCATCTTAACAGGAAACACAATCCGTTTTCAGGTTTTTCTAAAATCAAATTAAAACCAAAATTGTAATACCATTCATTTTAGCATTACTTTCTGTTGTGGATGTTATGCTTAAATCAGTCTAATATGTCAACATCTAAACAAAATACACGTTTTGACCCTATAAGACATGCATTTTATAATTAGGAAAAATGGCGAAAAATGAAAATGCATTTCTTTCTTTAAATTATTATATTTTTATTTATTTTAGAAAACCGAATCTAGCAACAGGTCAAGTAGCTATAGTGTACTTGCATGGTGAGAACAGTATCATAATATTGAACATAAGCCAGCGACATATACTTGTAATGGTTGCGTTAATATATCCAGCTTTAATGTTACACATAGAATGAGCACAGGTCATGGTAGTTAAAATACGCAGTCAACAGATAATATTTGAAGTCATCCATTAGGAAATCTCAAGTCTGCATATTAAATAGGAATTTAATGACGATACCTACTCGCTACGTTAATGCAAACAGGGTAAGAACCACTTGCAAATTCTGCACACATACTTGACCCGTATAAGAAATATTCCTCTCCAAAAGGCATTTGTATCCGACAACAAGGTGTATACATTGCTCTTAAACAACATGTTGTTCATAAAGAGTTGGTCAAAGTAAGGAATTCATAAACCTAATCATTCAAGCTCTATTATACTTCTGCTCGAGTAATTTTAGTTTTACTCCATGGCCATATATCTTGCGTCCATGGTGTATTGTCAAACATTATTCACTGCATATCGGTGATTGTAGGATGTGTTCTCTGATCCTAAAGAATACTTAATATTACACCCTTGTTCCCTAAGCACTGTTAAGAAAGTAACAGAATTCGTCATTGTATGAATCACTCTAATTCTTAGAGCTAACGGCTCAGTGCCGACAAACAGTGAAACAAACGTTAATAAATACACTTGATGCATTGGGAATAGGGTGACGATTCCGTATATTAATGTCACAAAACAATATCGGTATATTTTGAGAAAAATAGAAATTGCATCATCTTTATGAATATATTTATGTACGTAGTCCATGGAGGCACAATTCTAATTTAGTGGACATACTTGACCTCAATCAGGAATATTCCGCACCAATAAACACAACTCCCCACCAGGCAAGGTTACATGTACATATCCCCGGGTACCTATCGTACCGAAAAGCTCCGAAAGAAGCTTGTGTTGAGAATGACGGAAGAAGTAACAGGAATCGTTTGAATATTTTAGGCATTGAAAACAATTCATGGAGCTTATTTTCCGTCTTCTTATTATGCTCGAACAAAATTTTATATTTTCCTTATAATAGCGGAATTCATAAACTGAACGTGATCGTAAATAAAATCACGCTATGTAATAAACTTTTCTCCGTCTTTCTCTTTCTCCTTCTTGTTGTGGCAGCTATTGCAATGGGATCACTTTGTCCATACTATACATCTTTCAGCTACTCAGTAGCTCAACAAATTACCGAATACTTCAGTTATAGATATAAATGGCTCCAACACACACATTAATATTCACAACTTCTATGAAATTTTGAAGAGGTTCCTTTGCTCGATATGGAATGCTAGAGTATAATACTCTTGAAATAAGGCGATATTTCCGTTAACACTAGCATGAATGGAACCCTTTGATGCTTCCACTTTATTGTAGGGGGAATGATGTTCCTAAGGTGGAGAGGTATCTGTGTGCATGGCGATGTGAGGGTGTGTGTATGTGTGTACGAATATTAAATACCTTGTGGGGACGTTTTTAAGCCTTGTGGGGACGTTTTTTCGTTGTGGGGGCGTTTTAAAAATGTAGGTCCCCACAAGCGTAATAATATTAATCTTAAAAAGAAAAGCTAAAATTTTTATTTTTAACATGGTGATAGTTATTTTTTTCTCAATTTATTTAGAAAGGTCATCAAAATTTAGGGTTGGGATTTATTCCGTTTTAATTAAAGTAACCATATCGGCCTACAGTTATGCATTTACACTCTCCGTTAATGTGGTATTAGGTAATTTTTCAACCGGCGATAATTAAACATTTGTAGACTTTCTTTTCAATATTCATCTCGGAGCCCCACAAGCTAGTTAATATGTATTAGTTCTTAAAGACAACCCGTCGCCCTAATTAACATATTACGGAATAAAGTGTAATATAGGTTTGCAGTTTATTCCGTTAAAGGCAGACCGTCACCCAAACGCATAGTTGTCTAAGAAAGTGGTTCATTTTAACATAAAAGCAAAAAATAGAGGGTGTATTCTGTCTGTCTGTGCAGGTCGGTATGCGCATTTACCTGTTTGTTTGCGGATTTAATAACATGAAGTACTCAAGTAAGCTTTGAAGAATAGGGCTGCTTCATAAGCCAATGACTGATTGTCTAAATTAGGAACCAGCAGTTGAAAATGTTAGGCCACTGAACAACCGCCGTTGTACATCAAAGTTGACTGGCAGTTATAAGGGGTTCCCAGAAAATAAGTTCCCCCTGTAATTCAAGAACATTTTGTTGCAGAACTTCACTTAGATCTGGATCTTTAGAAAAAAAGTTTTGAAGAGAGGAAGCGTTTGGCTCTTCTAGAGAACTTGTTGCTTTTCAAAGAACACTTTTGGTATCAACACACACTCCCTTTTTTTTTAAATGACGTTTTCAGAAAAAGCGACACTTTGCAGTATTCAGAGGTCTAAAGTCAATAATTTTCAACGATTTAATTCCCTTTCTTTTATTCATGTATGTTGAAAACTCATGTTTAGAAAATTGTAAAGTGCCACCTTTACTAAAAACACCATTTTTGTGAAAAAGCAAATGTGTGTTGGGCGTAGGGTGCAAATGTCACAACCAGTCTGATTCCTTGAAGAGCAGGGTATTGACACCATCGATTGACCAGCCGTGTCACCTGACAGTCTCAACCTGAAAGAGAACCTGTGGGACCATGAATGTGAAACAGATTGACACATAAAAGAGCACACTATTCACTGGCTCAACATGGTGGAATTATCCAGCGAGCATGGAACCACAATCCTCAACAGAACATCAACAATTTGGTAGTAAACAATATGCGTAAACACTGTAATGATGTAATCAGTGCAGATGGGGGAAACATTGTGAGTTTCATCCTGATGACAAAACAATTAAGCTTAGTTTGATTCGAAACAGGCATTTCAAACATTCGTCTTTCATGGAAAAATTGCAAAATGACTTGATACTGATGAATGAAAAGTTTTCATCTCATTATTTGTTGTTTGTCTGCAGTGTATAAAAAGGAGATGGAAACGTTGCTGTAATTTGATGATTTGTTTGAATACTGCAAAGCGCCACTTTTCCTAAAAACGTCATTTTTTTAAAAAAAAAAGGGTGTGTGTGTTGAATCCAACAGTGTGTTGGAAAAGCAACAACTTGTATGGCAAATCCAAATATTTCTTCTCTCTTCAAGAAATTTTCTAAACATCCAGTTCTAAGCGAAGTAATTCAAGGAAAAATGTCCTTGAATTTTATGGGGGCTTATTTTTTTTGAACCCCTTATCTTGAATACAAGCCTAATATTAGTTACCCTACCCACCGTCTCTCAAATTATACCCAATTGATTCTTTTTGTACCAAAACGCTTTACATTTATTTCGCAGCCACTGGAATATATCAGCGATAATGCAAATGCCCAAGGTATATACTCATACATTTGGGCGGCGCGCAATGGACTAAATTCCTTACAACTCCCCAGGTTGACAGGAGTAAGCGACGTAAAGTGCCTTGCCCAAGTGCACAGCACATTGGCCTCAGCAGGACTCGAACCCACGCCCTTTGGTTCATAAGTCGATCGTTGTATCCACTGCCCCACATATGCCTAAAAAGATATAAAATATTCCGCAAAAACTTACCCGTTAATATGGATAGCTTGTGGATGGCAGGGAATGGATTATTCCCAGATGTATCGAGAATATCAAGCTGGTATACCTGTCCTTTGATCTTATACATCTTACGATGGAAATCCTCAATTGTCGGCGTATACTGGTCATCAAATTTACCAGTTAGAAATCGTGAGACAATGGCGGTTTTCCCCACTTTTGGCGATCCTACCACAACCAGGCGATACTGGTTCTGCAATGGAGCCGGAACGATCTCCGAATCAGGAGTGGATGCCTTTGAAGCCATGGTATTTGTTTCTGTCTTAAAAGTTAAGAGTCAATATCCTTGCAGACTAGACGCAACAAAGAACACGGATTGTATCCAAGTCCCGTGTCTATGACAAGCAAGTTAATAGTGTAAATTAACTAACATCAGTTACAATCTATTTATGTATAGGAAGAAGGCATGTAGTATGTCAAATACTGATCAAATCCTGGTTTCACCAGGAGACGCGTGCCTGGAGCATGTAGTTCATCAAGCAGATAGACTATATTATATGGGATGTACTTCAACGCCAGTTCCGGAATTTTCTGACTACATCAACCGTATAAAAGCCATGGGTAAAATCGAGGTAACATAACAAGCGCCTGAAGAGGTAGTTTCATCAACACAGTTATGAGCAGTAGATAGCAACTTGTTGCTTTTAATTCCAATTACTTCGTTTTATTGCTTGTTTCAATCAAATTCATCACCGCTTTAGTAACGTTTACACCATGTTCACATCATGTTTTCTAAATGCTGTTGAACGACTTTGTTGAAAAAGTTTCAACATCCGTGTGAAAATTTTTGCCAGTGTAAATACGATCCAATTTTGATTACCAAGGCGTCGCGACGCAGTACTCGTCCAATGCTAGAAAGCTCTATTTGTGTATTTATTTTTACAAGATAAACAATGTGTGCCAGCAAGGCAGCATTTCTTCTTAGCACATGTGCTGGAATACACTAGTCGAGACCCGAAAATGGCCTGGTATTGAGCTCTTGAATTTTTCCCTCAAGTTGGAAAGACGCTCATCACTTAGGAGAAGTACAGGACTAAGTAGGCAAATCCGTTCATTTCAAATGTGTCAGATTCGATCCAGTTATAGTATTATTTCCTCGCCCTAAGCTACGGGCCACCGCCGATAAAACCCGTGATGTTTAACTACACCAGTAAAGTGATATCCTTTATTCGTCGATAGCCAATAAAGTACTTGAAATGCGCATCATCATAGCACATGTAACGTATCCCTTAGGGTTCCCACGCGGGTTTTATGGCTAATACTGAACGTGTGCGCTCTTGGTCCCAGGGTTACCGAACTGGATGAGGACTGCGACCTGGTGGTGACTAACCGCCGCTTGAAGTAGCACGCTATGCACTAATGCAACGTGCTTGTAGCAAGAAGCACGCCTTCTTCGCCAGTCCTACTTTTCGGGCGTCACTATTTTTTAATAGTAAGAAATTTAATATCAGATGCAATAAACTAAATCTCGCGATTTTCATTGACATTAACTCTACTTACACGCTGTTATTATGTTCGTTTATTCCAAGTACAAACATGTTCTATCACACATTACTACGGGTAATATTTTTGAAACGAAAATAAAAGTGACAAAAATAACACACGGTTAAATTTTGATCGAATACTAAAGAACTGGCTGCAGAGTTGTAAGTGGCGGGGATTTTTCACGTGCGAACGCGTCGGACAGATTCAATAATGAATGCATTTCGTAATTTTACTCGGTTCGTGGTTTTTGTATGAATAATTGAGCAGAAGTGAAGTAGATAGAAGCCTTCTCTTTGAGTATAGTAGTTAGTTGTGCTGCATTTTGGCCTTGTCTTCTTCAATCTTGAAAATCTCCAGTGTGCGAACCTTAAATGAATATGAATGGGTGGTACGTGTGTGAAAAATAGTATAAATATTTAGCATTTTCTGCAGATTTCAATTGCTCGAAAATAATATTTCATTTTCAAATACCGCGACAAGATTCCCTCAAATCTGCCGAAAAAAAGCATACTTCGATACTTTATAAAGGCACATTACTCCATTACACACTAATCAGAAATAACACGATTAATCATAATATATTTCTGAGGTTGCGTCACATTGTTCCACGTGTGGCAAGAACAATGCCTCGAATCTATCGCTTGTAATTAGTGTAATAAATATACTCTCACACTACGCCACTTCATTTGTTCGCCAAGTCCTTGGTTTTTTTTTTTTTTATTTATTATGCATCGTTGTTGCTTTGATGAACGTTGAGTGTTTTTCTTGACATTAAGTGTTTTTTTCCTGTGATATTAGGCGATTTTTCTCACTAGATTCTTGTCATAACGGATTAAAGCGCATCATAGTATTCAGGTTTATTCCGTAAAAGAGTAAAAAGGAGAAATTTTTTCTTGTTTAGTACTTTTAGGCATGCGGTTCACCACATTGGCTAATAAAATAGCTTAAATGTTTGTCTTACTATATAGTAGCTAAAAATGTTAATGAAAACACTTAATGTACCATTTTGTAAATAAGACTGCGTGTACGTATGTGTGTAATATCAAGTATGTATGTGTAGATTGTGTACATGCATGTAGTGTGGGTTAGCGTATGTGTGTCTGTGTATTATGTGTAATGTAGGTATATGTGTATGTATCTCTCCATTTATAGTATGTATGTTGTATTTGTATGTATGTATGTATGTATGTATGTATGTATGTAGGTATGTCTGTATGTTGTTTGTATGTACGTATCTATGTAAATATTAGTGACACACGTTAAAGACTAGAATTCAAATCCTATATTAAAGATTGCCTTTTATTGACTAGATTTGAATTTGACTTGTTATAGGCCCTAATTTTGGCATTAATATACTCAAGTCCTTCCCGACTTTAAGAGACTAGTCATGCATCTATTTACGCCTGTAAGTACATGCATATGATGCGTAGGTATTATAACTATAATTAATCTGTCCCAAAAAGCAGGCTATTTTAGCGGGTGTACAATTTTCAACATATAATGGGCCCAAAGTTATCTTTCATGCTTGAAAAATAAATACGTTCGTTCGAGAATGCATTCAGATCGGGCACAGAATGTTAAACTACACGCAAGGACACCTGCAAAAATTTCCAAGGAAATTGTAATCTTTAATTCCATCAATACTGAATGGCCAACTCAACAAACACCTCTGACCAAGTTATTCTAAAACACGTGTGCTAGTAATTGCATAATTTATATTTCCTCCATACAGTCTAATGGAATATTGTAGTACAAATCGCACATAACGTGATAATTAAAGGCCGTGCAAGCTGTTCTCAAAAGACTAGTCGTTGTTCGCTTTACTATACAATTTTCATATTCAATTCATCCCGATAATTTTAGTTATAAACATCATCATTTCTTGTGAATTGAAAAATGAAACTGCATACCTTGCACAAAACCGCAAAGCTTGAAATTTATTAGCAACAAGTAATTCAAAGTCCATGGTCTGTTCACATTTGTGCAAATCGTTGTCGCACTGCACACTGGCAGTATTTGCATCTTCACGCAACGAAGCATATCGAACGTTGCTCTCGTTAAATTAGTTCTCTGTGCCTGCAAATGACCTCAACTGACTGTTTTTCCACTTTGTATGGATCGAGAACGTTACTACACATACGATAGTCGATGTCAAAATAAGTGAGACCTTCATTAAAGGTTTTTGGTCTGTCCATTCCACCGTGAGAGGTAAGAGAAAATTTTAATGGCCACCGGTAGAAATTTAATGTACTCATACAATGTTAGTAAAGTAGCTAGTAAATAATGTTGACATAAATACATGTTTTCCATCTAAGATAGGTTGGATGTTTATTTGAAGTATCGGATGAAAACACCGGGAAAACACCATCAAATTTTCATTAAATGTTGTATTTAATATATAATATAACTACCTTTGACACTACAAAATTTTCTTTACACATTACTGAGAATAATGCATTCCTTATCTCAATCACACTACAGACTAAGTTTCATTTTGCCATAAAATTGGGCCAACTTGAATCATAGATGAGACAATAGCGGATTTGACAAGTCCCTTCTATCATAGACCTTGTAGAACTGATTTATCAGTTTCCAGTATGCCGATTCTGTACAGTAGTTTTGTACCATGACAAAGATGTTTTGTGATGACCACAAAGGTTCTAGTCCATGGCCGGGGGCTTGAACCATCACCCTACGGATTTATGTATGGAGTCTCACGTAAGTTGAATCTACTATAGTTGTGGCCTACTACCTAGAAACAATACCTCTTTAAATATCGAGTATTTATACCAAATTTCGTATATTTGTCTATACGAATTCTACATACCGTGTACGATGATGTTTCAAACCATCCCAGCTCAATAATATATTGATATTGTGTAACGATAATCATTTACCACAACATCCTCATCCTCCCGTTCATTAGCTAATATTCTAAGCACATCCGAAAAATAATGGACTTTAAAAACATATCTTTTTCGGGATTTCAACCTTTCCCGTTATACCAAATTTGGCAAATATCAAGCCACGGGGTCAGCGAATACATCACACAGGTAGGAAGTTCATTAATCTAGGTCACGCCGACTGTTAAACGGAGTGGCCGAGCTTTAAAATGTGTTATTCGAGTTTTCACTCCCCTCGGTATAAAAGAACAAAACACAACCAAGGGGTCAGGTAATACCCGTGGTCTTCTTCTTATCGTGTCCAAGCACAGTGGCTCAAAAATATGATCCAGTCAGAGATGGGTACAACGTCTGGCTGCTTCACTGAATTCCGCAAGGTCCTTGTTTGTGCATTGGTGCTCCAACAGTGGGCAGATCAAGAGAGGTTCCATTGTCTGTGGTGCTGTTCCACAACCACAGGTAGTGTCCTGATCTGCTTCCAGGTAGTCCCACTTCTGCAAGGAAACCTTAGATCAGCCAGTTCTGGTTCTCAATCTGTTGAGGCATTGCCATTCAGCCCATGAGGAGTCAGCTCCAGATGGAAGATTCTCACCAGGTTCAATTCCAATAGATTTTACTTCCACAATGCGACTCTCTTACACTCCTATAGAGAATGATTCAAGAGGTTGGATTTTGCTTAAGGAACTCTCTCTGGATTTAAGGCGGTTGGCAGCAGGTCTCTGTCCGGACATAGGGTGCATCACATTAGATACTTGGCAGCTACGCTCTTGCATGGTCGCTACACTACGACGGATGTCTGGTGGAGCAATTCTTGGTAGGATGTATAAGTTCTCCGTTGGTGTTGGACGAAGACATCCTGTGATACGCCGGCAGGAGGCATTTAATGCTGAGTCAAGCTTCTTGCCATGGGCTGATCGTTCCCATACAGGGCAAGCATACTCTGCACATGAGTAGCCCAGGGCAAGTGCCGTCGATCTTAGGGTATGTGGGCGAGCACCCCATCTTGTGCCAGTGAAGATGTTATTGCGTGAACATACTTTACCCTTCGTCTTCTTGATGTGGGTCTTATAAAGAGAGAGTGCGGTCCAAGGTAACTCCTTGGTAGACTGGGTTATCACAGCGTTCCATGGGTGTACCAGACCAGGTTACATTACGCTGACGTTTGGCTTCACGGTTGCGTAGATGGAAAGCACACACCTGTGTCTTGGATGGATTTGCACGTAGGTGGTTTTCCTCGTAGTAAGGAGTGAGTTCATCCAAAGCTTTGGAGAGTTTCTCTTCAACAACTGTGAAGTCTGCATCTTGTGCGCTAATTCCAAGATCTTCTACATAGATAAAACGACAGGTTCCTGCACTCCTAGGTTTGTCGTTGGTATAGATGTTGAACAGGAGAGGTGCAAGCATGCTCCCTTGTGGTAGACCATTCTTGAGCTTACGCCATCGGCTCTTCTTCGTTCCTAGCTGAACAAAGAAAGCAATCCTTTGATTAGCTCAGTCAAGCGGATATCCTTGGTGAGTTCCAAAATCTTATGGAGAAGGCATCTGTGATTAACAGTGTCGTAAGCTGCTGATAGATCAACGAACGCAACTCCTTCTCGAAAACCATCCTCGATGTGTTGAGTTAGGTTGAGTACTTGGTTAGTTGTTGATTTGCCTGGCCAGAAACCTGATTATTCTAGTATGAGGTATTCATCTATCACAGGTGCGATATGGTTGAGCAGGAGACGTTCAAAGAGCTTGTAGGTATGGCTGAGGAGTGATATTGGTCTATAGCTCTTGAGATTAGATGGATCTTTCCCATGCTTTAAGAGTGTCATAACATGTGCTTTCCCCAGATCTTTGGGAACCTGTGGGAAATAAGGCAACAATTGTAGAGCTCAAGAAGCCATTCCTTTGCTAGTGGCCCAACATTTTTCAGATTGAGATATTGTCAAGGCCTACTGCTTTTCCTGGTTGAAGTTTAGCAATACCGGATTCCAATTCCTCCATGTTGAAAGGGCGGGTGAAACCAGGGTCGCCACTAAACCTCTTACGGTCTAGTTTGATCTTCTTGGGCTTCTTGCTGCACTTGCCATTTAACAGCAGTTGTTGGGCAGCTTGGTTGGGTGTAACATTTGCCTGTGGTAGAGGTCCTGTTGGATCCCCTCGAATCTTTCGGATGGTACACCATGCTTTATTGCTGTTATGGTTCATATCGGTGGATTCAATTAAAGTATTCCATGTTTTGATCTTTTCCTGGAAGATCCTCTCCGAAACTTCCTCACCTTTAACATTTGTTTTAGCTGAGAAATGATCAGCTTCAAACATGGGAGTATATTCTTGATATTCTTCAGCACATTAATTGGAAAGTCCTGGTATATATTCCGTCCTATACAGCCTCTGGGTATGAATCTCCGGGCAGTCTTGTTCACTAGTTGGGTAAATTTGTCATAGTTATGGGGTTTTGGAGCAATCCTCTTCACGTTCTGGTCCAGGTCACCAGTGAATTCTTGCCAGTATGCTTTCCTATAGTTACAGCTACGCTTAAAATGCACTTTGTTTGGTCTTACTGCAGCGTTGACTTGGATACCGATTGGTGGATGTTGAGTTAGTGGAACAGCATCCAGAACTATCTTGCTACACAGGTTACAGATGGTTTTGCTAACAATAGCTAGATCAGGGTTGTAACCTCTCTTCCAACGGGCACTATAAAATGATGGCGGCAGCTTAGGGTCGTGAAGGAGACGTAGATGTTGACTGTCTATCCTTCTTCGACAGCCTGTCCGTCTTTTTTAGTTTCATTGTAGCCCCATTGAGTACCATGGCTGTTGAAATCGCCAGTAAAGAAGTAAGGTTTGGTGGGATTCCCGAGGTTGAATTGAGGGTGCTTGAAGTCTACTGATGGAGGTTTGTAGACTGATGTAACTATGACAGAGCTGAGCTCAATAGTGAGGACTTCGATGTTGTTGTCAGCAGACATTGATGTTGCTTCTACATCGGAGCCTGTTTTCACAAATATAGCACTTCCATACTGTCTATGTGGTCTTTCGGTGGCTAAGACCATTCCGGGTATGGTTGAGCGATGGTTTTCGATTCCTCTGTGGGTTAATTTCATGCAGACATAGCATTGGAGGTTGTTACACATATCAAAAATGATGTTACTTTTTGCACTAGAAAATCCCTCTACGTTCAATGACACTATAGTCAAGACAGTCCTTAGAAAAGGCTTGCGATGGGGTCTATGGGTATACTTGAGAAACGATGCTTTGGAAAACAGTGTTTGGTGGTCTAGAGATTAGTTTCACTGGTGGGCAGTTATATACTTACAGGGAATACCACAAGACGGTTCTCTACTTCTCCCCTGTGGTGAAATGTGATAAGGAGGTGATTTTTTTGGGAAAAGGGTGTTTTTGGCTAAAATTCTAGACCCTTTATATATATTGTATAAATCAGAAATCTATAACATAAATGGCAGAGATTGACAGTTTTATATCATGATTAAAATTTGTTTTGCTAAGAAATGAATAGATCTAGATTTTCTTAATTTTTAGCCCCAAAACATGATTTTTTTTTACCAAAAAAAAAACCCTGCCACGATTTTTTTTATCAAACCATCATTTTTGTAATAGAAGTGGCTGCGGTTTGTTTTACTGAGGGGAGGGGTTGTCGACAATTTTGCAGTCCAAACCGCTCCACCAATTGGAGACTAGGCCTTTGTTGCCATTTCAAAACATATTGTAACCATGGTTCAAAGTTACTGCACAGAATCGGCTTACTAGAAACTGATGCATTCAGTTCTAAAATAGCCTTTTAATGATAAAAACTTAGGCCATGGTTGGCCGGGATGTCAAATCCGCTTTGCGCTAATCTCTTAATACAAGATTGGCCCATTTTGGATGGCCAAATAAAAACTTAGTTGTGTTATGTGTGCATTAATTGATATATGAATCCATTATTTTCCTCTACTGTGATAAGGAATGATATTTTGCAGCGTCAAATGTAAGTTATATTCAAATAACAACGTTCAATAAAATAATTACTGGCGGGTTTTATCCTAATACCTCAATTGAAACACTCAAGCTATCTTTGATGTGAAATAATGTATTTTAGGTCAACATTTATTTACTAGCTACATTACTATACAATGTATATGAGTACCATAACCGTTTTTACCTATATGGCCATTAAAATAATTCCTCTTACCTCTCACGGTGAATGGACAGACCTAAAACTTCTGATGAGGTCTCACTTATTTTGAAATCTACTATAGTAGTGGTCATCGTTTCCCACGTAGCATATAGATCAGTTGACATCAATGTTTACAAACACAAGTTAGCACCTGGTCTACTGACATGTTAGAGGTGCGAAGAATATGCCCATACAGTTACAGCATTCAATGGCGTTTCCCCACTTTTGGCGATCCTACCACAACCAGGCGATACTGGTTCTGCAATGGGAAGCCGGAACGATCTCCGCATCAGGATTGGATTCCTTGAAAGCCATGGTAATTTGTTTTCTAATCTTAAAAGTTACGAGTCAAATATCCTGGCAGAACTAACGCAACAAAGAACACGGATTGTATCCAATCCCGTGTCTATGACAAGCAGTTCATATGGTTAAATTTAAACTAACATCAGTTAGAACAATCTATTTATGTATAGGAAGAAGGCATGTAGTATGTCAAATACTGAATCAATCCTGGTTTACCAGAGACGCCTGCCTGGAAGCATGTAGTTCATCAAGCAGATAGACTATATTATATGGGATGTACTTCAACGCCAGTTCCGGAATTTTCTGACTACATCAACCGTATAAAAGCCATGTTAAATCGAGTTTAAACATACCAGCGTCCTGAAGATGTATTTCATCAACACAGTTTAATCAGCAGGGATAGCAACTTGTTTCTTGGTATTATTCCATTAACTTACTTCGTTTTATATTGCTTGTTTCAATCAAATTTCTCAACCGCTTTAGTAACGTTTACACATGTTTCACTCATGTTTTCTAAAACTCTGTTTTGAACGGACTTTGTTGAAAAAGTTTCAACATCATCCGTTGAAAATTTTTGCCAGTGTAAATAATACGATCCAATTGTTGATTACCAAGGCGTCGCGAAACGCAGTACCGTCCAATGCTAGAAAGCTCTATTTGTGATTTAATTTTTACAAGATAAACAATGTGTGCCAGCAAGGCAAGCATTTCTTCTTAGCACATGTGCTGAAATACACTAGTCGAGACCCGAAAAATGTCCCTGGTATTGAGCTCTTGATTTTTCCCGCCCCCTTTTTCCCTCAAGTTGGAAAGACGCTCATCACTTAGGAGAATAACAGGACTAGTAGCCAAATCCGTTCATTTCAAATGTGTCAGATTCGATCCAGTTAAAGTATTATTTCCCCTTATTTCCTTTTCCGCGCCTAAGCCTACGGGCCCACCGATAAAACCCGTGATGTTTAACTACACCAGTAAGTGATGTCCTTTTTCGTGATAAGCCAATAAAGTACTCTTGAAAGCGCATCATCATCGGCAATGTAACGTAGCCCTTAGGGTTCCCACGCGGGTTTTATGGCTAATACTGAATGAACTTTGCGCTCTTGGTCTCCAGGGTTACCGACTGGATGAGGACTGCGACTGGTGACGAACCGCCGCTTGAAGTAGCACGCTATGCACTAATGCAACTTGCTTGTAGCAAGAAGCACGCCTTCTTCGCCAGTCCTACGTTTCGGGCGTCACTATTTTTTAATAGTAGAAATATTAATATAGATGCAATAAACTAAATCTCGCGATTTTCAATTGCATTAAACTCTACTTACACGCTGTTATTATGGTTCGTTTATTCCAATTACAAACATGTTCTATCACACATTACTACGGGTAATATTTTTGAAACGAAATAAAGTGACAATAAAAACACCGGTTAATTTTGATCGAAGACTAAAGAACTGGCTGCAAGAGTTTGTAAGTGGCGGGGATTTTTCACGTGCGAACGCGTCGTGCAGATTCAATAATTAATGCATTTCGTAATTTTACTCGGTTCGTGGTTTTGTATATTATTGAGCAGAAGTGAAGTGATAGAAGCCTTCTCTTTTGAGTATAGTAGTCAGTTGTGCTGCATTTTGGCCTTGTCTTCTTCAATCTTAAATCCATGTGCAACCTTAAATGACTATGATGTGTGGTACGTGTGTGAAAAATAGTATAAATTTTATCATTATTTCGCAGATTTCAATTGCTCGAAAATAATATTTCATTTTCAAATACCGAGACAAGATTCCCTCAAATCTGCCGAACAAAAGCCTACTTCGATACTTTATAACGCACATTACTCCATACACACTAAATCAGAATAACACGAGTAATACCAATAATATTTCTGAGGTTGCGTCACATGTAGTTCCACGTGTGGCAAGAACAATGCAGCGAATCTATTCGCTTGTAATGAGTGTAATAAATATACTCCTCACACTAACGCCACTTCATGCATTCATTTTTGTTCGCCAAGTCCCTTGGGTTTTGTTTTTTCATTTATTAATGCTCGTTTGTTGCTGTTGATGACGTTGAGTGTTTTTTGACATTAAGTGTTTTTTCCCTTGATTTAGCGGGTTTTTTCTCACTAATTCTTGTCATAACGGATTAAAGCGCCATAGTCTTCAGGTTTATTCCGTAAAAGAGTAAAAAAGGAGAATTTTCTTGTTCGTAACGTTATAGCTGCGGTTCACACAATTGGCTATAAAATAGCTTAAAATTGTTGTCTTACTATATAGTAGCTAAAAAGTGTTTTAATAAACAACACCTTAATGTACCATTTTGTAAAGTTGTATACTGCGTGTACGTATGTGTTATATAAGTATGTATGTGTAGATTGTGTACCTGCTGTATGTGTGGGTTACGTATGTGTGTAATGTGTAATGTCATGTGTAAAGTATGTATATGTGTATGTATCTCTCCCATGTATGTATGTATGTTGTATGTCAATGTATGTAATGTATGGTATGTTATGTATGTAATGTATGTTGTTGTAGTATGTATGTATCTGTATGTACGTAATCTATGTCAATTAGTGACAACTTAAAAAACTTAGAATTCAAATCTTATTAAGATTGCATTTAAATTCCTAGATTTGAATTTGACGTGTATAGGCCTAAGTTTGGCCCGACTATTCAAAGTCTTGGAATTTAGAGAGACTATGCATGCATCTATGTATGTGTAAAGAACCTCAATGATGATGTCTATTTAATGTTATAACTAAAAGTACATCTGTCCCAAAAAGCAGGCTATTTTAGCGGGTGTACAATTTTCAACATATAATGGGCCCAAAGTTATCTTTCATGCTTGAAAAATAAATACGTTCGTTCGAGAATGCATTCAGATCGGGCACAGAATGTTAAACTACACGCAAGGACACCTGCAAAAATTTCCAAGGAAATTGTAATCTTTAATTCCATCAATACTGAATGGCCAACTCAACAAACACCTCTGACCAAGTTATTCTAAAACACGTGTGCTAGTAATTGCATAATTTATATTTCCTCCATACAGTCTAATGGAATATTGTAGTACAAATCGCACATAACGTGATAATTAAAGGCCGTGCAAGCTGTTCTCAAAAGACTAGTCGTTGTTCGCTTTACTATACAATTTCATATTCAATTCATCCCGATAATTTTAGTTATAAACATCATCATTTCTTGTGAATTGAAAAATGAAACTGCATACCTTGCACAAAACCGCAAAGCTTGAAATTTATTAGCAACAAGTAATTCAAAGTCCATGGTCTGTTCACATTTGTGCAAATCGTTGTCGCACTGCACACTGGCAGTATTTGCATCTTCACGCAACGAAGCATATCGAACGTTGCTCTCGTTAAATTAGTTCTCTGTGCCTGCAAATGACCTCAACTGACTGTTTTTCCACTTTGTATGGATCGAGAACGTTACTACACATACGATAGTCGATGTCAAAATAAGTGAGACCTTCATTAAAGGTTTTTGGTCTGTCCATTCCACCGTGAGAGGTAAGAGAAAATTTTAATGGCCACCGGTAGAAATTTAATGTACTCATACAATGTTAGTAAAGTAGCTAGTAAATAATGTTGACATAAATACATGTTTTCCATCTAAGATAGGTTGGATGTTTATTTGAAGTATCGGATGAAAACACCGGGAAAACACCATCAAATTTTCATTAAATGTTGTATTTAATATATAATATAACTACCTTTGACACTACAAAATTTTCTTTACACATTACTGAGAATAATGCATTCCTTATCTCAATCACACTACAGACTAAGTTTCATTTTGCCATAAAATTGGGCCAACTTGAATCATAGATGAGACAATAGCGGATTTGACAAGTCCCTTCTATCATAGACCTTGTAGAACTGATTTATCAGTTTCCAGTATGCCGATTCTGTACAGTAGTTTTGTACCATGACAAAGATGTTTTGTGATGACCACAAAGGTTCTAGTCCATGGCCGGGGGCTTGAACCATCACCCTACGGATTTATGTATGGAGTCTCACGTAAGTTGAATCTACTATAGTTGTGGCCTACTACCTAGAAACAATACCTCTTTAAATATCGAGTATTTATACCAAATTTCGTATATTTGTCTATACGAATTCTACATACCGTGTACGATGATGTTTCAAACCATCCCAGCTCAATAATATATTGATATTGTGTAACGATAATCATTTACCACAACATCCTCATCCTCCCGTTCATTAGCTAATATTCTAAGCACATCCGAAAAATAATGGACTTTAAAAACATATCCTTTTCGGGATTTCAACCTTTCCCGTTATACCAAATTTGCAATATCAAGCCAGGCGGGGTAGCGATACTCACACAGTAGGAAGTCTTAATATAGGTCACGACGCCGACTGTTAAACGGAGTGGCCGAGCTTCAAAATGTGCTATTCAGAGTTTTCACTACCCCTCGGTATCAAAGACAAAACCAACCAAAGGGGTCGGTATACCGTGGTCTTCTTCTTATCGTGGTCCAACACAGTGGTTCTCAAGTATGATCCATCCAGAGATGGTACAACGTCTGCTGCTTCCTGAATTCCGCAAGGTCTTGTTTGTGCATTGGTGCTCCACAGTGGGCAGATAAGAGAAGGTTCCTTGTCTGTGGTGCTGTTTCCACAACCCAGGTAGTGTCGCTGATCTGCTTCCAGGTAAGATCCCACTTCTGCCAAGAAACCTTAGATCAGCCGTTCTGGTTCTCAATCTGTTTAGCATCGCCATAAACAGAGCCCAGGAGGAGTCAGCTCCAGATTGAAGATTCCTCACCAGGTTTTCAATTCAATGATTTTTACTTCCACAATGCTCGACTCTCTTACACTCCTATAGAGAATGATTCAAGAGGTTGGATTTTGCTTACAGGAAGCTCGCTCTGGATTTAAGGCGGTTGTCAAGCACAGGTCTCTGTCGTCCATAGGTTCACACATTAATACTTGGCAGCTACGCGCTTGCATGTTCGCTACACTACGACGGAATGTATGGGTGGAGCATTCTGGTAGGTATGTCTAAGTTCTCCGTTGGGTTGGACGAAGACACCTGTGATACGCCGGCAGGAGGCATTTAATGCTGTATCAAGCTTCTTGACATGTCTGATAGCAGTTCCCATACAGGGCAATCTACTCTTGCACATGAGTAGCCCAGGGCAGTGCCGTCGATCTTAGGGTCACCCCATCTTGTGCCAGTGAAGAATGTTTATTGCGTGAACATACTTTACCCTTCGTCTCCTTGATGTGGGTCTTAAATATAAGAGAGATTGCGGTCCAAGTAAACTCCTTGGTAACTGGGTTATCACACACAGCGTTCCGGGTGTCCCATACCAGGTTCCAGACGCTGACGTTTGGCTTCACGGTTTGCGAAGATGGAAAGCACACACCTGTGCTTGGATGGATTTTCACGTAGGTTGTTTTCCCCTCGTAGAAAGGATGAGTTCAACATCCAAATCTTTGGAGAGTTTCTCTTCAACCCTTTTGAAGTCTCATCTTGTGCGCTAATTCCAAGATCTTCTAGCATAGATAAAACGACAGGTTCCTGCCTCCTAGGTTTGTCGTTGGTATATGTTTGAACAGAGAGGTGCAATCATGCTCCCACTTTGGTAGACCATTCTTGAGCTTACGGCCATCGGCTCTTCTTCGTTCCTATCTTGAACAAGAAGCAATCCTTTGATTAGCTCGTCAGCTTATATCTTGGTTGAGTTCCAAAATCTTAATGGAGTAAGGCATCTGGTGGGATTAACAGTGTCTTAAGCTGGCTGATAGATCAACGAACGCCACTTCCTTCTCGAACACCATCCTCGATGTGTTGAGTTACAGGTTGAGTCTTGGTTGTTGTTGATTTTGCCTGGCCAGAAACCTGATTATTCTAGTAGGAGGTATTCACTATCACAGGTGCGATATGTTGAGCGTAGACGTTCAAAGAGCTTGTAGGTAATGCTGAGGAGTGATATTGATCTATAGCTCCTTGGAGATTAATTGATCTTTTTCCCATGTTTAAGAGTGTCATACATGTGCTTTTCCCCAGATCTTTGGGAACCTGTGGGAAAAAGGCAATAATTGTAGAGCTCAAAAGGCCATTCCTTTGCAGTGGCCCGAAATTTTTTCAGAGTTGAGATGTTGTCAAGCCCTACTGCTTTTCCTGGTTGAGTTTAGCAATACCGGATTCCAATTCCCCCATGTTAAAAGGGCGGGTGAAACCAGGGTCGCCACTAAACCTCTTAACCTCTTACGGTCTAGGTTGATCTTCTTGGGCTTCTTTGCTGCACTTGCCATTTAAACAGCAGTTGTTGGGCAGCTTGGTTGGGGTGTAACATTTGCCTGTTTTAGAGGTTCTGTCTGTTGGTCGGCCCCCTCGATCTTTCCGGATGGTACACCATTGCTTTATTGCTGTTATGGTTCATATCGGGGTGGATTCAAATTAAAGTATTCGCATGTTTTTGACTTTTCCTTTTCCTGGAAGATCCCCTCCGAAACTTCCTCACTTTTAACATTTGTTTTAGAGCTGAAATGATCAGCTTCAACATGGGAGTAACTCTTGATATTCTTCATCACATTAATTGGAAGTCTGGTATATATTCCGTCCTATAACAAGCCCCCTGGTATGAAACTCCGGGCAGTCTTGTTCACTATTGGGTAAATTTGGTCCATAGTTACGGGGTTTTGGAGCAATCCTTTTCACGTTCTGGTCCAGGTCACCAGTGAATTCTTTCTGCCAGTAGCCCTTTCCTATAGTTAAAGCGGCACTTAAAAGGCCTTTGTTTGGTCTTACGTACTTGCAGCGTGATTGGTCGATGGTCGATTGAGTTAGTGGAACAGCATCCAGAACAATCTTTGCTACACAGGTACAGATGGTTTTGCGAACAATCCTAGATTCAGGTTTAACCTCCTTTCCAACGGGCACTAATAAAATGATGGCGGCAGCTTGGGTCGTGAATGAGACGTAGATATTGACTGTTATCTTTTCGACAGCCTGTCCGTCTTTTTTAGTTTCATTGTGTAAGCCCCATTGAGGTACCATGGCTGGTTGAAATCGCCATAAAGAGTCAGGTTTGGTGGGATTCCCGAGGTTGAATTGAGGTGCTTGAAGTCTACTGATTGAGGTTTGTAGACTGATGTAACAATGACAGAGCTAAGCTCATAGTGGAGGACTTCGATGTTGTTGTGCAGCATACCCTGATGTTGCTTTCTACAATTGGAAGCCGTTTTCCCACAAATATAGATAGCACTTCCATACGTCGTGTGGTCCCTTTCTTGGCTAAGACCATTCCTGGTATGGTTTTAGCGGATGGTTTTCGATCCTCTGTGGGTTAATTCTCCATGCAAGACATAGCATTGGAGGGTTGTTACCCATCTCAAAAATGATGTACTTTTGCACTAGAAATCCCTCTATACGTTCAATGAAACTATAGTCAAGACATCCTTAGAAAAGGCTTGCGATGGGGTCTATGGGTATACTTGAGAAACATGTTTTGGCAAACATTGTTTGGTGGTGTAGAGATAGTTTCATCACTGGGGGGCAGTTTATAGTATATACTTACAGGGAAGACACAAGACGGTTCTCTACTTCCCCCGTGTGAATGTGATAAGGCGGGTGATTTTTTTTGGGAAAAGGGGTGTTTTTGGCTAAAATTCTAGACCTTTTATATATATTGTATAAATCAGAAAATCTGATAACAAAATTGGCAGAAGATTGCCAGTTTTATATATGGATTACACAGTCGAGTCTCGGACTGTGTTTTGTCTCTGTCGGTTTCTTTTTTCTGTTCTTTTTCTTTCTGCAACATGCTAATATCTCAGGAAATGGGGAACATCCATAATAACCAAAAATGGTCACAAGGACAAGTCCATGCACAGAAACTTTTGACATGGACACGATTGGTGTGTCAAAGGTCACGCTGGGTCACAGGTTCAAAAACGGTAACATGCAAAAAAAATCTACGAATTAGATTAAATCTCCAAACTAATTACTGTACTCTTGTAGGACTTGGATCAACCACACAAAAAAGCAATCATGACTTCATTCACGTGACCCATGGTTTAGGGGTAAAAGTCAAAACACTTCAAATTACGATACACGTCAATTCACTACTCCTCCTACAGATTAAGTAACTGGATCGTGTGAGTCATGCAGATGAATAAGCTTGAGCCATTTATAAAGTATGGGTCAAGAGGTCATTGGATCATCTGGGGTCACAGAGGTAAACATATTACTGTGTGTAAAATTTAAAATAAGGTCAAATAGGAAAATGTTAGACATTCTTATAGGGACTTGAGAGCGGTCAATAAAAGTCAAAACATAACTTCATCACTGGACCCAGGTTTTAAGGGTCAAAGGTCAAACTAGTCAAATTACGTTACATTCACATCGTACTCTCAAGATTTTAAGCAACCTGATAGTGTGAGTCATGCCTATGAATTCGCTCTTGAGCCCTTGCCAAAAGTGTCTGGGTCAAGAGGTCAATGGGGTCAATCTGGGGGTCACAGAGGTCAAACATATTTCTGTGTTTGTTTAAAATTGGTTCAAGAGTCAATTGGGGTCATCTGGGGATCACAGAGGTCAAAGACAGTCAAACAATTACTGTGTGTAAAATTTAAAATAAGGTTCCATTAGAAAAATCGTTTAGCCTATCTTATAGGAATTGATGAGCGGTCAATAAGAGTCAATCATGCTTCATCACTGGACCCATGGTTTAGGGGGTCAAAGGTCAAATACTTCAAATTCCGTTACCACTTCAAATCACTAATACTCTACAGAGTACATAATTTGATCACGGGAATCATGTATGTGGTGTAGTTTGTTGTAGTTTTGCATCCCTACAAAAGTTAATTAATGAAATTTTGATCAATGGATTTGGGGGTCAGGATTCCAAGACCTGATTTTCACTAAACATGAATACTTGTACAAGTTCCTGTCTGGAGTAATCTCGACTGTGTTTCAGATCTGTAAACAGATCTAGTTAAAATTTGTTTTTCTAAGAATGATAGATCTTAAGATTTCTTAATTTTAAGCCCCAAAAACATGATTTTTTTTACCAAAAAAAACCGCCACGATTTGTTTTTTTAAACCACAACCAACATTTTTTGTCATAAAGTGGCTGCGGTTTGTTTTACTGAGTGGGTAGGGTTGTCCGACCATTTTCGTCCAAACCGCTCCACCATTTGGCGACTAGTCCCCTTTTTTTTTGTTGCCATTACAAAACATATTGTAACCACGGTACAAAGTTACTGCACCGAATCGGCTTAATGGAAACTAATGCATTCAGTTCTAAAATAGCCTTTTATGATAAAAACTAGGCCATGGTTTGGCCGGGATGTCAAATCCGCTTTGCGCTTAATCGCTTAATTCAAGATTGGCCCATTTTTGGATGGCCAATAAAAACTTATTTGTGTTATGTTTTGCATTAATTGGGATAATGAATCGATTATTTCCCTCGCTGTGATCAGGAATGATATTTTGCAGCGTCAAATGTAAGTTAATCTCAAATAACAACGTCAATAAAATAATTACTGGCGTTTTCATCCTAAATACCTATGTGAAACACTCAAGCTATCTTTGGTGGTGAAATAAGTGTATTTTTTAAGGTCAACATTTATTTACTAGCGACATTACTATACAATGTATATGAAAGTACCATAAACCGTTTTACCTATATGGCCTTAAAATAATTCCTCTTTAACCTTCTCACGGTGAACGGACAGACCTAAAACTTCTGATGAGGTCCAACTTATTTTGAAATCTACATATAGGGTCATCGTTTCCCACGCCGCAATATAATCAGTTGACATCAATGTTTACAAACCAAGTTAGCACTTGGTCTACTGACATGGTAGAGGTGCGAAGAATATGCCCATAACAGTTACATTGCATTCAATAGCCTATCACGCCTGATTAGCGCGAAATTTTTTACAAACATAAAGCCCTGCAGTGCTCCGCGCAGTACCTGCCGGGCATTGCTTTGTTCGTTTTGCCCGGCGTTGACGTCACATGTCACTCATCTATAGAGATTTGCGTACGTTCCGGCGACGTGGTCCCTGGCTAGAGCTTTCCAAAACCTTTAAATATCGTTCAAGCACGTTATTTTTAAAAGTCAGGGGCTCACTTTTTGGAACACACTGATCCAAACCCAAGTGTTACATCTGCAAATGTTTTTTATCTCAAAATTGCATTGAAATTGGTTCCAGAGCATTTAAGTATAATAACACAAATATTTTATGAATGCTTAAGAATATATCAAGAATAGTCTCAAATGGCACAATTGTTCGAATAAATACTTCATCTGCCTCCACTTTACACTCGAAATGAAATATGGTAATAAAACATAATGGCAAATTATATTTTGTCTGTTTGCTCTGATTGCAGATGCAGCACAAGCATTATAACAGCTTTAGTGTCGCATATTTGACATTAATGGCACTCACTCGCTAATCTGATATTGTAATGTCACTCGATTGTATAATTCTACCTAAGCCAATATGCTCATCCCCCGACTTACAAGGACGCATGTTCGGTAAGGTGTACATTTGTATAATTTAAATACGCACAGCACCTGTGGCTCTGGGTACGTATCTTTAAAAAGAGTGTACATTGAAAATAAACTGTGGAATAAAAATCGTGCCTAAAATCAATTTGACTTAAGTACGTGTGTTACCTGTATTGGGTGAAGCTATAGCTGCCCTGTATTGTTCTCACCCAATCAGTCATAGTTCCTGATTGAGCGATGTCTCACCTGTACAATTCACCTCTAAGGGTAACAATGTTAGCTAATTTGCAATAACAAATTTGATAATGAGACTAGTCATGTACACTTGTTCAAATTCTAATTTCTCCCTTTAGGTAAATTGGGGGACGAAGCTGGTGGATCTCGAAATGCCCTTTAAAACATCATTCAAGTCCCTAACATGCCGACTACATTGAGATGATGAGGTCCTTACGTTTTAATGCTGAAATTCCGAAATGTTTTCCAATGAATACCCAAGAAGAAGAGACTAGTAATGATGGGTGTGACTTCAATGGCCAAGATGGCAGGATATGTTCGTCCACATATATATGGAAAGTTTGGGCTTGGTGAGCAAAATGCACGTGGCAGTTTGCGACTGACAGGATGAAAGATAACAACACCGATTGCACGGAATGCATGTTTCCAGCGTTGTAAGAGGGAAAGATACACTTGATCTCCCCAGATGGCAAATACAAAACATGTTTGATTCATCATTACAAGACGAAGAGATAGAGATGAGTGCATGTACTCCAAATCACTGGTTAGTGTCCGACTGCAATTCTGACCACAGTTGGTTTTTGGGCGAAGTTTGCAAGGGAGGGATGGAACAAGAAACCATAATTAAAACAAAGAGGGAACAGAATTACGGTGTTTTGAAAACGATGAAAGAAAGAACTTTAAAGAACAGCTCGAAGGGTAAATCTAGGGAATGATAACAACTGGCACAACCTTCCAAATGGCTACTATGATGCTGTTTAAAGCTTTGTCCAAGAAAGAAGAGAGGAATAAACCTTGGATTGAGAAGCTTTGTTGGAAACTCATCGAAGAGAGAGGAGCAGCTAAGCAGAGAAACATGGTAACGCAGGGTAACACGAAGAATCTGTAAGGGTGGAAGGCTTTGCGTAAGCAAAAAGGGAATTTGATATGTAGAAAGGATAAAAGAAGCTGAGGTTCCTGGGAGAAAGGGAGATTCGAAGAATCACTACAAAACAGTTAAGATCTCTATGAACAAGAAGTAAAACCTGTCATTGAAAGGAAATGAAATGACGTTATGAATTTCTGATATCATGGTATCTGTGCAAGGTGGAAAGTTATTGTTGTACTCAAACTGTATCAGACATAATGGCAAAATAGAAGTGCCTAAGAACAAGTAAGAACAAGAACAGAAGTATGATAGTGAGATTGAAGCAGCGATCAGGCCCTCAAAGATGCAAAAGCAACGGGCATGGATGGTATAACAGCGTAAGCATTGAAAGCTGGAGATACTCTTACGGTGAAGGTCATGATGAAGATAATTGATACAATCTGGGAGACTGGTATATTGCTAGAGGACTGTATAGTGTTAGAGTTAAGTTCATTCTCCCAGGGTACCTGTACACAAGCCTGCAATAAGCAGAGGGCCATCAGCCTCATCAGCCTTGCATCCAAAATCTTACTCGAGAGTCCTTGACAAAACGCTTAATTCTATATTGGACTTCGAGTGCAGAACAATTAATGCTTTCGCATCAGGAAAAGGAACAGCAGATTCTATCCCGCAATTAGGTGAGCAAACTAATCCAGGAGTGGGAAGAGCAGAAGAAGAGGAATTTTGGGCTCCCATTTTATTGGATTACACCAAGGCTTTGCCGACTCGTCTTTCATGAAGCATTATGAAGTGTTCAGGGAGTTTTCGGTGTACCACAACATCTAAAATGGTAGCAGAAAGTAGGGTGAACAATTGATAATCCTATTCTCGAAGATTGGGAAGAAGGTTTGAAGGATATTTCTATAGTTTGGAAGTGGCTGAATCCGGATTTTGTGTCCACCTCTTGGGAATGTGGTGAAATAAAGAGGTACAATTAGTACAGGGGTAAATTTGAAAATCAATCCCAAAGTTGTGTTTAACATGTATACCAATGTGTTTGGTCCCATTACACGTCTGTCGTCGTTGTTTGTGAATGTGGGCCAAATTCCCAAGAGGTCACAAAGGTCCCATTAGGCACCACCCTGCAACCCCTCCCTCCTCCTTCCCCCAGTTACAACATCGTAGCCTCCAGGTACTCATACGGCAATCAAATATTAGCTTATATTAAAGGTTAACATTTGACCACAGACCACATAATATACGACCATAGTACTCCCATATGTGCCTTTCCTGCAATTCTTGCAGACTATCACAAAGAGGTATAAGTTGGTCTAGGTTCATACCTTTAGTTCCACTGCTACCGCCCTGAATAGATTCCAAGGCACCTGGGGCAAACAAAAATTATCAATGCTCAGACTTTGTTAAACTGGTGCCAATTATTGCTCTGTCTACTGAAGCAAAAAATGCAATTTTAAAGCAATATTGGCACATTTTTTTTTGAAGAGCGCCCCCAATTTTCAAATTTGTGTAATATTTTTGCACATTTACGTGGGTAATTGGTTCTAGGAACTATACCTGCCGAACGGGATAAATGCTAGACAAATGCGTAATTTACACAAAAGTAAGCTATTTTGGTAATTAGAATTGGGAGCCCAGATTGGACTTAACGCAGAGCTGGAAATGCTCGTTTATGTCCGTCCATGAATTGAAATCGTGCACGTCGAGAAATAACCTCTAACTTGACTTGCCTGAACTATTAATCAACTAATGATGAGCGTAGACCGTACATGTCGCTATTTCCCGGCTATTTTTTATATTGGAAGGCCGTTTCCAGCAGCCTTTTAATTAATTATCGGGGATCCCCGATAATAATTATTCTAGTACAAAATGTCCTTCGTTTTGACACATGACATTTTTCGAGCTTAACCCCATTCAAGGTTATAGTTTACTAGCCAGTTTCCAATTCAACCGTGTAAAATCTCCAAATTTGTGAAAAATTGGGTGCGCCCTTCAAAAATTGCTAAATTGCTTTAATTCTTAGGTGACACCTAACGATTTTTAGTCAAGTTTTTGTGACCCCTAATAGACCACGTAAACCCTTTTGCCCACTAATTTCGGAACCATGGCCAAACATTGGAAAATAAGGAAAAACAACAATGTGGAACACATTTTTTTCAACACAGTGGAGCCCTGGGTCTAAGGTTTACCCAGGATTGACCTTCGAAATTTATAATAGGGCTGTACCTGTTTAACTATGGGTTTGGAACATAGACAACAATACTAACCTATATTTTTTTATCCTTAGTGAAGACAAATAAATTTTTGTCCATTAGCAATTTGACTTGATTTTCATTTACGCCTGTACTAATTTTTTACCACCTTATTTTACAAAGTTTCCCAAATTTCCCTAGAGGTTGGACCCAAAATCCTGATTTCGTCATCACCCTTCAACCAATAGAAAAACATCTTCAAACGTATTTCCCCAAACTTCGAGAATATGATTCTTATTTATAACTCCATCAGTACTAGAACCTACACTGTTTAAATGTTGCCTAATTTTACCAGACGTACTGTTAAATTACGGGTAAACCCCAATTATTCAATAATCTTCACGCTTTATTACCTATACCTAACATAAAATTACAATTTGGAAGCAGAAAAATATAAAGAGTGGCTAAAAAATAATACTACACATTTTGAAAAAAGGTGGTATTTATACGCTGTCCGTTATTATATTTTCCGTAATATTACGTTCTTTTGTAACTTGCTTGTTTTTAATGTAAGAATACGAACTATGAAAATCGTTTTACCTATAAAACGTGTTAAATAACGTCGTAAGTAACGTCATTAAAATGCAAAATCTTATTTTCCCTATCATTTTTAAAAAGAGTTTAAAAAGCTCTTGTCCTCCTTTTTGTATTATATTTAGTTTAATTTGAAAATAGTACACACACATATATTTAATTTTAGCATTTGCTATCAGTAGCCTAAAGTCGTGTAGTGTAGTGGATAAGGTTTAGGACTTGTAATCTTAAGGCCCGGGTTCGAATTTATGTAAGATACATGTATTAAGTTTATTCATATAATGATTAAGTAATTGGTGACATTAGAATGTGTACATTACCATATAAAACAAAGTATATAAACTGGTTTAAATCTTTTATTTCTTCACTTTTCCTTTGTTTTTATTGCCTTTTTTTCTCTAAATTGTTTGCCGAAAATATAAACTTTTTTACAACCACGTGGTACCGTAAATACACATACAACGTTGTATGATACCATAGCTTACCAACGTGAAGGTGGGTCCGAAGGATTTGTTAATAACGTTTTTAATTCTTAATATTGTTTAAAAACATGTCAAAACCATCAATAAGTTGAATGCTGAGATTTTAACTGTGGCCGTTATTTTACTTTCCCTGCAATGGTTTCGTATTTTTAACGGCTCCGGTTATTTTACGTTCTGAATGTTAGTGATTCCCGCTGCCATGTCAAATGCCTGTTTTTTACGGGTTTTATTTTTAACAGTGTATAATGATGGAGCAACAGTGTATTAGATGGCAAATCAGAGGACGGAACACCGTTTCTATTGAGAAAGGGAGCAAGACACTGTAGTTTATTGAATCATGCAAAAAGGTTGAGAAGTACAGATCCAACAGAAGCTGGTTGGGTGGTTTGGATAAGAGCGACTCTGAAACATTAGATATGTAATGATACAACACTAATTGCCAGTAACAAGGAAGATCTCAGGACGTGCCTGAACCGCTTAGAATTTCAAGCAAGAACTTTGACCGATAACTCAAAAACAAGTTGTAAGGCAGCGCATGGAGAGGGAAAGACCGCAAGATTGAAGAAGATGGTGGTCTTGAGAAGAGATTCCTTGAATCCTATATCACAACCATAAGACAATACAGCGATTCAGCGATTAAGATCAGACTAGAGATAGCTATGACATGATTAACAATTTTTTAAAAAGCGGGGGGCCCCTGCTCAGAAGCTTTGACTCTCCGCCCAGCCCCCCCCAAAAAAAAATCCTCAACTGACCGTTTGTACAGTGTCTAATGAGAGCACCCCAAATGCCCCCTCATGATATGCCTCGGCACCACCCCCGCCCCCCCTTATTGCAACGGGTCTAGTTACCACCCACCACCCCACTGGCGGGGAGGAGCAACAACAGACCTTGTGAATTATGGAAGTCAAAAGATCTGATTTGAAGTTGAAGGTGAAATTAACAAACGCTCTGGTCGGAAGCATCACTTTGTATAGCTGTAAAAGCTAAACGCCACGGAGGAATGAAGAAAGAATGATCCACGTTTTCGAATTATGGCTGTGGAGAAGAGTTTTGAGAGTGAGCTGGAAACAAAGTAAAAAAAAAAATGAGTGGATAAAGGAGACCATTGGTCACAGGATTTCCAGAGAAGGGACTTCTGGAGATGATTAAGAAGAGGAAGTTGGCCAAGTATAACAATTGGAAGCTGAAAGGTGACAGTCTGCATGGTCCTGTTAGAGAGAACGTTCATGTGACCGTACAGTTGAGTATATACACAATTTTTCTGCTGAAAATGGTAGATTAGGGTGTGTAGAAAAAGAATCTGCCGGGTTCCACCTGGGCATCCTTGGGCGTTTTGAGAAATCCAAGATGGCGTCGCCATAGATGATAATTATCTATTCAACCCTATATTATCAAACTATGGAGTAACTAGATATACTATAGGATCCAATGAACAAGTGTATGGCACCTGTAACATTAAGTCATACTTCACATTCAAAATGCAAGCCAAATCCAATACTTTTAAAATATGCCCGATAAAATATTTCTGATACTTTTGTAACATGACGTCAATCAATATGGCAGCCAAAAACGTGAACATCTTCAAAAAATATTTGATACAAATTTATAAGTATTACAGCCTTCAAATCGAAATCAATGTGTCAGTGGCATTAGAAATGTACCTTTGATCCTAACCAATGTACAACATACATTTCAATTTGTTTTAAATGCGCCAAAATCGAAATAAAACTAATATGGTGCAACGTTGTCAAAATATAATATATCAATCAATCATATCAATTTATTTCCATATCAACAATAATACAAGAACAAAACATACATATCAATAGGAGACAATACATCATATACCAGAGCAGATATGGCGGAAATGGTCGAAAGGCCAATAAGGCCAGAATTGACCATTCCCGAGACCTAAAAAAATATGTTTCTTTAAAAAAAACTATCACACAAGACCGGACAGTGCACCAATCAATCAATTATAAGAAGAAATAAGCAAGGATTTGTATTTTTTTCGAAAATGTTTTGTTGAGTTTGATTTTTTAACATGATCATTAAGGGAGTTCCAGAGAATTGGTCTTGTTGTTCTGACTGCTTTTTATTTCGGGTCTGATTATAGTTACTGCTGTTTTCTTGTTTGGTAGCTGTGGATATCAGAACGCCTTGTGAAAAAATCATCAAATGAGTTTGGTAATAGATTAACGAAATATTTGTACATAAAAACACCCAATTCTAGTTTGTAGGTATCGTAAACAGTAACAATATCGTATTTATAAAAAAAAGTGGTTGAATGGCTTCGATAGTGACTATTGGATATCGTTCTCACAGCCCATTTTTGCAGTTTATGATTTTTTTCTAGGTAGGTTTTACATGCGTTTCCCCAAATAAGTATGCCGTAATTAACGTATGGAAGGATGAGGGTACAGTATAGAGTATGTAATATATGTTCAGGAATAAAGAACTTAAGTTTATTTATTATTCCAATATTACGCGAAATTGTTTTTGAAATAGCATGCATCGATATGGTTTCTCCAGGATAAATTTTCATCAATTATTAATCCCAAAAATTTGTTCGAATATACTCTTTGCAATTTAGTGTTATCTAGAATGATATCTAAATTTTGTCGACAAGTGCTGTTATTAGAGTCTACCATCGAAGTCATTCTATATGTACCCATAATCATATAATTTGGTTTACTGGTCTTTACAGATATTTCTTGCTTTAAACCATTTACTTACTTCGATATTTCCTGATTAATTAATTATGGTGACCCATAATATCATCACATGAGTATAAAATTGTCGCGTCATCATGATCCAAAATGCATGAAGTCCAATACAGTTGAAGTATTGTAAATATCATGATATAAAGATAAAGAGTAAAGGTCCTCATTAGTGGATCCTTGGTGGGACTCCCATATTATACTCTTAGGTTCAGATTTGGTCAGTTATACTTCACATTTGTTTCTCTATTTTCTAAGTAATTTTTGAACTAGTCATATACCATGCCTCTAAATACACATAAGTTTGTAGCTTATAGAGTAGTATATTTATGGTCTATATATCAAAGCCTTTGAAGTCTAAAATACACTCCAATTGTAGATTTTTATTTTTCAACCTACACTTTATTTTTATCAACAAGGTGCATAATCGCCATATATGTCGAGTGGTTAGCTCTAAAAACCCCAACTGTTTGCATTTAGAATACTTTATTATCAAAAAATCAATACCTCTGTTGAAGAACTAATAATCTTTCAAGATTTTAGGAGAAACCTGGCCAAACTGATCTGGACGATAATTTGAGAATGTTTTTCTGCATTATCTTTTTTATCGATTTGGAATTACATTTTGCCGTTTTTAATGATCAGGGACCATTACCAGTATATCTCGATAGAGGTTAATAGGGCAGTAAAGCTTGCAGTTCATTCGCTACTCTCTTCACGATAAAGTTAGCTATGTTATCATGACCTGCACTTTTTTTTGATCAAAGTTATGATACTTTTCATAATCTCTGATTCTCCAATCGTTTCATGAACATAACTGTTTGGGGCATGGCCATCTAAGTACTCCTAAATGGTTTAAATACCGGTGTGTCTAAATTTTTGATGTAACCGTGGGCCACATTAACAAGAAGTCATTAAACTCATTTGAATATGACGTTGGATCAGTATTATAGTTTCCTGATTGCTCGTTTAAAAAACTGTTCTGGAAGAGATTGTTTTTTGTTCACGGGCCTATTATGATTGATGCTTTCCATGTATGTCGCATGTGGTTTTTTACCTTTTCAAACTTTTAAAAAAGTAAGCTTCGTTCGCCTTCTTAGATTTCTTTATTAAGCCATGTAATTTCTTTTCTGAACGTTTTAAATTTCTGATGACTTTTGTCATTTGGGAGGTCCAATATTCTTTGTAAATAGCTTATTTTTGGATGTATTTATACTTTTTTAGTAGCCCTTTTGTTATCTATGGAGATCGCGGAACCTTCTTTGTTTTACTTGTACATTGTTTACAAGGAATACATTCATCATATAAGTCTTGAAATTTGTTTAGATCTAATTATAATCAGCTTCAGGCATTAAATTTTCGAGAATACTTCCAGTTTACATTCTGTAACACATTTTTAATCTAGCACTATGCAATCACTATGACACCTTTTATAATAGTAATTGTTTTGTTTACAGATTCGTGATTCAAACTCAAATTACTAACCAAAACTGTAGGCCGGTGGTCACTGATATTGGTAACTACTGATGGCAGACTTTGCTACATTTCCCGAGTCGTGTAATATGTTGGTCAATAGATTGTTGCACTAGTTTCCTGTAACCTGTTGGTTTGTAATCGTTTGGTATCAGAGATTGAGAGTAATGAAATCAAATAATCATGAGTTTGGGCCTATGGGTATCCATCCTAAGGAGATCAATATTGAAGTCACCCATTACATAGGACATTTTATTTTCTTTTTCTGCACCTGCATTATCGACTGATACACTATCTCTCTCCGTAAAACAATTTTTGTATATTTGTAATGAGCTCTGTAATTATCCCGACTAGTATTTTTTACGTTAACATTTCGCTCCATTTCTATTAAATGCTGAATTCGTACAGTTTTGAGTTTGCATTGCACAGATCCGTTCGTATATTTAATCCCACTACTAATATATATAAACACACCCCGCCTTTGTTACGACGACAATTCTATTGACGTACTTCCATTTTCCTAAGCCGGTATTGTAATAATCATGCGGACAAGCTTCTTTGAGATGTGTTTCAGAAAGTCCTATTACAGTAAAGTAATGATTAAGTGTTTTAATACATTCCTTAAGTTTGTCAACTTCTTAGAAATACCCGTATTTATTTGTCATCACTTACCGGTATCTAACTTAAAGGTGGCAACAAGATTTTCAAGTCCATCCATGTTGTCTGTGATTATTATTGATTTTTATATATATTAGACCCTCAATAGATTCCTGACCATCCTGCCTTTATTTGGTACAGAAATACTTTAAATGAAACAAAAGTGATTTCTATATGCTTATATTTCATAGAAAACATAGGCTGATTCTTATCTTCTCCTATACGAAATTAGAAATTCAAAATTTTTGAATTTAAACAAATTTCAGTATTCACGCACGTGATCTTACACTGTTAAAAATTTAAATTAAATAAAATGGGGTATTTTTGAGCATGATAGGAAGATTGTGGAAAAATCTGTTTTTAGAAAACATAAAAATAAAACAAAAACATAAAAGAAATAGCTAAATGTTAATTTCCGGAAATATTTCAAAAATTTCTGGCAGCAATATTTCCGGATTTTTTTTTTGGTATTCCGTAATTTTAAATTACGGGAAAAATTCTGTTTAAAATACATATTTTTTTTCCATAATATGAGACAATTTCTGAAAATTACTGTCAAAGTTCCGCTTACTTGACAGAAATTTCTGTAAATTTACCCAAAAATGACTGGAAAATACTGCTGCAGAAAAATTGCCGTAAATTTACGGCCTTTTTTTAACAGTGTACAGATGGGATATTATTGATTAAAGCTTTACAACCAGTCCAAATATCAGAATTTTCACATTTTTTCGGGACACCTGTTATATGAAATCTCTCGTTGCACCTTTAAATTGATCGGGCAGTTTATGTTTAAGGACACTCTTCTTTTGATGGATATAGTGATCATCCTGTTTTATAGTGTTTTCCAAAGCGTAAAGGGTTGAATAACATGTTGAATATAACATATTGGAAATCATATTATTTAGCTCACAATCGCTCTCATCTGTAGCATGAGTAACTATTCAATAACTGAAATACATTGAACATAACCCCAATTCGGATTTTTTTTTTTAACTCCTTGGCTTTTGTTTAGTACATTTTTTATGAACGTAACATTTACATTCTTTACACATGTTTGTTTTTGATACATTCTTCGATGATCTTGGCGCACACAACACAAACGTCTTTATTTGAGACAGACAAATAAAATATAATAACGGCCTAAATATATAATATCCAAATGATAAAAACAATTATGTTATGTCCATCAATGTAATTGAAGGCTATGAAGGGTATGTGCAATTTTATATACTGGCGAAAACGACCCGGAGGACTATACCATGAGAATGTTAAAGGCTTACTTGTAACTCATCAGTAATATTGATTATCAATGTATTGATTTCCTCAGCATTATTTTTCTCAATGT
>JAMKCH010012062.1:0-46094 GCA_023653785.1 Ophioderma brevispina | reverse complement strand
GAGAAGAAGTTTGAGGCGAAGATGAGCGTGCATCGATCGATTCGGAATCCCAGTCTATGGAGCCGGAGGGAGAACAACTGTGTGTCCGCGGGGATCAAATGGACGAGGAAGGTGTCTTGTGTAGGGGGCGAGATGAGATCTGAAACCCGTGTTTGTTTGGTCCCTCTAAACCCCGAGGTACATTGAAATGATTAGGGCAGGACAGTTGGCTGATGAGTCCATTTCCCCAGTTTTTGGGCTTTGGTGAAAGAGAAGGGTGTAGGCCGGCGTGGGAGAAGGCCTAGTTGTCCCTTCAGTCGCTAGTTGGTTAAAGTCTCATTGTACGGCGTTCAATAGGACGTGGTGTTTGTGAAGGGGGTGTCTTGGTAAGGCTTGTTAAAGTGCGATGTCAGGCGGATATGGTTAGTGGTGATTCTAAAGGAGAACCCGTACAACTAATAATCTTACACACAATATAATTCTATACATAATTATTGACCACATATTCAATGGTTTTAATCAACAAACGGAATTATACATTTAAAAAAAAACAATGAATAAAACCCATCTAGTCTTAACCATGATGCACTATTTAAAATTTGCGCTATTGTATAAACGTTCATGCGATAACGGTTGGCCACGTGTTTGCGTCATACTTGCCATATTACACAGTATGAAAGCGTTACAGTGGGAAGGTGTGTAACGCTACTGTGCCGTCCTTACGCTAACACTATCCATGTACATATCCCTATCCCCTAGCGCAAATTTCAAATAGTCGCATGGTCAGACACAATGTTTTAATTCATTCTTATGATTAATATAATTCCGTTTTAAATGAAACCACATCGATCATTGTTCACCAATGACATTTTTCGTTGTACGGGTTCTCCTTTAAGGAGTTACGCTAAAGAGTGTTAGACGAGCTGCATGGTGACGATGGTAGAGGGAGGGGGGAGAGGGGATTGCGGGGATTCGGTGTTTGATTATTGAAGGAGATGCAGGAGAGAAAGAAGAGTTGAAAAAAAGGCTGCACTGGATGAGGAGAAGAAAACTAATCTTCTCCCGCTAAGACATAAGAAGAAAGCGAATGGGCGGATAGAGGAGATGAGAAAGGAAGTTTGAAGGAACAGGGGTAAATGATAACATGCTGGAGAGTGTGAGGAGAGGGAGAGTGTTATGTTGGAAAGGAATGATTGGTGTGAGCCATGGGAGGCTGGAGAGCTAGAGAGAGTGGAAGAGAAGATACGGTATTTTGCAGTCGGGAGCGGGAGAGGAGTAGTCGTATCTTCCTGCGTCACTGTCTGTGGTGCCCTTAACAAACAGTGGGGTTGGAAGTTGGCGTAACCACGACCTTTGCAAATGGGGGGGGGGGCGAAAGGGTCCGAGCATTTCTGAGGGACTAATTTTTTGCTCCTTCTCCACATATACACTGGTAAAAGGTCAGTTCATGGGGGTGGGTGGCAGGGGGAAGGGTTCCCCCCTGCTCCCTGCTGGTTTATGCCACTGAGGGTTGGGGACGATTAGGGCGGAAGTACTGCAGAAGGGGGGGGGGGTGGGTAGAGGAGGTGCGGAGAAGAGTGGCAAGGCAGCTGCTGATACTGAACCTATGCCCACGGATCATATACCTCCGCTAAGAGTCGTACTGTCTGAACCAGACAACTGGAGGGATGATCACGAAAACGATGGTAGCTGCCCCCCGGAGCTCACAAGTGTGCATTAAGACCCGGATGGTTCAACGAAGGGAGGTGCTGACTGCGCAACAACTGGCGTGCTCCGGACGTGTTGAAGTCGCAGCGAGAGGATTATTCCATCAGAGTGGCGTGAAGAATTGGGTGAGCCGGGTGACACATTTCCCACCCCGTCAGTCTTACTCCTGGGGTGTGCCAGGGCGGCAGCCTCTGCGTGGGGGGGGGGGCTGTGTGTCCGGGGCTGGGGGCTGTGGGTCGGGCTGAAATTTAAAATGATCCATTCGAATACTATTTATTCTGCAGGTAATAATTACCCTTAAATTAATTAGATGTACATGTGTGGGGGGGCATTGTTGTCACGTCCCCTCCTTCTTTTAATATTCACACGGCGCTAATGCCGACAGCGCACTCGCAGCCTGGTTACAACGCTTTGCGGATCCTGTGCTACCCATCGATTTCGATATTGCGCCAAGGTGACAATCTTTAACCAACTGCCGTTTACCCTGGTCATGGCTCAACCTTGTTTAAAAAGTCAAATTAAAAAAACATCTTGTTTTAAAAAAAATTAAACACTGATGTTCTAAACTTGTAAACAAGTGTTTATTGTTTAAACACGTGGCTTAATTTTTAAACAAGTTGTATCGAAGACCAGGGTAAACAGTGTTTGTTTAAAATTTTAAACAACTTGATTAATTTTGTTCTAACAGTGTGCATAGTTTGCACCATCAAAATCTGGTGACATCAAAATCCGTCGACATCAAAAATATTGAACAACCAAAAGTTGTTGACAGATTGTCGGCATAGGTTAGTCGACACATAAAGGTTGTCGACATAGGTAGTGAATATGGCCTAAAAATTTGACATAGGTTAGTCGACCTACAGGGAGCGACCCACAGGTTAGCCGGCATAAAAAAAGTTTTCGACATAGGTTGGTGGGAAAGGGTTGTCAACATAAGTTGAGTAATATAGGTTTGTGTGCACTTTGACATTGTATATGTATGCAAGGTGAGGAGGAAACCGTTACAAGGCAAAATAGCTATACCCGGAAAACTCGTGTCCTAAACCCTTGTTTCTCGATCTCTATCTCCGAACAGTTATAGAACACAGGGGATGTCCCTTCTACACCGTGCTCTACACGTAGGCTACCTGGGTTGTTTCAGCCGTGTGAATTGACTTGTGCATTTTGAATGGTGTTCAGCCGGTGAAATTGAAATTGACTTGGTGGCTATTTTGATGGTGTTTTCAGCGTGAAATTGACTTGTGGCATTTTGAATCATCTGCAACATGGCAAAAAGGCAATATTAAAAAGTATGCTGGGCAACCCTGGGCATGTGTTTAGATTAAAGAACAAAAAGCATTGGACCCAAAAAGATCTTGTGGGACCCCTGACACCACCGGTAACCAATCAGAATGAAAACCCTCAATAACAACTCTTTGCTCCCTCCCTGTTAGTGTTAAATAAGCCCGAAACCAATTTAAAAGATCAGGAATGGAAACCATATGAACCGAACTTAGAATAAGAAGTATGTGAGACGCTATTACTATCAAAAGCCTTAGAAAAGGCAAAAGTCTAAATAAACCATGTCGACTTGAGCCAGGAATTGTCAGTCGACGTCCAGCACAGAACTAACGTCACGGAAAACAGCCAAGCGGTGAGTAACGTGGAGCGTCCTATAACGAATCCTTGTTGAAATGATAAATTGACCTTAATTGTGGGGGGAAACTCAAGGCTCTTTCCATAAATTTTCCCACAGCGACATAACAGGGGAGAGGATACGGTCTATAATGGGTTTTGCTAGGCCAGAGGAAATTTTCCAAGGCTGCACAATTCAACTTCCCAAATCAAAACATTCAAACAGACTAAGAGAAAGTTTATGACCAAAGATTAAAGGCTGGACTCAGAGATTCTCGAGGAGGGCGCCCTAATTTCAAAAACAAATTGTTGTTTTCGCTATACATAATGCTTGTCCGTATACTAAAACACTGTGTGAAATAAGTCAGCTAAAATCGAAGTCCTTCATGTAGGAAAATCGCAACTTTGTTCTAAATGTCCGGTCCGGAAATTTAGTTCACCGTATTCTATGGCACTGTGTATCTGCACATAAATGTATACTGCAGGCAACGAAAATCGAACACCTCAAACTTTGGAATTGGCATTTAGGTGACTATCTCTAGTTGGAGTTTGACTATTTTCAATAAATACACAAAAATTAGATTTCAAAAAATTCTGAGTCAGACTTTAAACTGGTTTTTTTCAAATAAGGAACCTGCTCGAAAAATGGAAAATTTGGACCCCTTGGCAACCAAGTTCAGATTTAAAAAGTTAATTTTGCACCCAGAACAATGCAGCAAAAAAGTAGCAAACCCCGGTAATTAAAAATTCAGATTTCCTCTAAAAGCAATGGTCCGATTGGCAAGAAGGAAATTGTAACTTTTTATCACCAGTGGAATACCTTTGAGATTAACATTTTTTACGGATTCAACAAGAGCCCCAAAACAAATAAATATGGAGAGAGAGATTGGGCAAGCCTTGAAAATTTCATTTGGCCATAGCAAAAACCCATTATTAAAGCAATATTAGCACATTTTTTTGAAGGGCGCCCCCAATTTTTCAAAAATTTTGAGATTCTTACACGGTTGCATTGGTAACTGGCTAGTAAACTATACCTGTGAATGGTTAAGCTCGAAAATGTCTATGTGTCACAAACGAAGGAATTTTGTACTAGAATAAAAAAAAAAAAAAAAAAAAAGGATCCCAATTCTAATTACAAAATCGCTTATTTTGTGATAAATACGCATTTTTTAGCATTCTCGTTCGCCGGTATAGTTTCCTAGACAATTACCAACGTAACTGTGCAAAAATATCAAATTTTGAAAATTGGGGGCGCTCTTCAAAAAATGTGCCAATATTGCTTTAACCATGTAACTCTTTATGGTTTCTTGGTTTCACAGGATATAAATTGATCCCCAAAATTAAAATATTTCAAAGCTTGTAACAAAAAATAGGGCCTATAGGCCTAATGCAAAAAAAGGGTCAAAATAATGTAAAGAATTATGACTGGCATTGAAAGATTTGAAAATCCGGGTTCAGTATCAAGAAATAATAGCTACATGAATTTCATTTGCATCAATATATAAATCTATTGCCAATAGGACTATTCATTTTTTTTTAATATTCAGAGTTACAACTGAAGGCTACTGTGGGACAAATTTTGAACAGAGGCAATCAGAAATAAGATTGAAGTCCAGTCTTAAAGGCCGACTCAGAGATTTCCTGAGGAGGGCGCCCTCAATTTCCCAAAAAAAATCGTGTTTTTTGCATGTACATAATGCTTGTCCATATACTAATCACTGTGTGAAATTGCTAAGCTTAAATCGAATTCCTTCATATAGAAAATCACAGCTTTGTTATAAAATTCCGGATCCGGAATTTTTGTTATACACAGTATCCTATGGGACATAAGACTACACATAAATTTTTACTGCATCAAAACGAAAAATCCGATTCATCTCAAATTTCGGAATTGTGCATTTTAGGTTACTATCTTTAGTTCTAGTTGACTATTTTTCATTATTACACAAAAAAATAATATTTCGAAATCTCTGAGTCAGACTTTAATTGAAAGAGCCCAAATATCACAACGATTAAAATCATCCATTAAAGGTGCAACGAGATATTTTGAGGCACCCAAATTTTGTGGCATATACTAATTTCATATAGTAGACACTAAATAGATTTCTTACATTGTATTTAGCTACAGAAAATGTCTTAAAAGATAGAAAAAAGGTGATTATGATTTGCCTATATTTCAATATAAAACATAGGCTTAATTTCGTATTTGCTCCTATACAAAATTAGAAATTTCACAATTTTTGTACCAAAGAAACATTTCTCAGCTTAATCCTTTCAGATGGGGATATTTATGATGGAAAGCTTTACATCAGGTCAAAAATCAGTACTTTTGATTTTTTTTAGGAACACCTGATACGTGAAATCTCTCGTTGCACCTTTAACACAGTGATCATTTCAGTAGTTTTGTAAATATTGGACCGTCTTGATACTCCAGAGAACCAAGGGACCGTGCAGCAATTAGGTTTTCACCCCCTGGCAGGGTTTGGCGCAACATCACCAGGGCACCAGGATCTGCGTGAATGGTTATGTAAACCAATGTGTAAACCGTAAACCCGGAAGTGTACACAGTGACTCGTACAGTACTCAGGCAGGGATCCTAAATCAGGGTGATGACATCCGAGAATTGTGTAATAATTATTCCATCCTAAATCACAATTGACATAAATCCTCACTTGGATTTGGACGTCTGTAATACTATTTTTTTTCTCATCAAGTCACTCAGGTTGCCGTAGACCGTTGTGAGTGAAAGGCTCAGCTCAGCAGAGACAGTAAAGAAAGAAAGGTAAGTATTCTGCAGTGTCGGTCGGGGTTGTTGAATTTGGCACACACATCAGTCTCAATGCATGATTGACACTCACTCACACTACACTCATTGGTAGTCCCAATAGGTACCCATGTACTTCATAAGGGTACCACACACTGCCATTGGAAATCAGTGTTATTCACCTTCCAGCTCAAGTAGTCACCATTTATACTGCCTCGGCCTTCAGAGAGCAGGCCCTACCCAGCCATCAGACTAGAGGTGCTATGCTTCTTCCGTCTTTCTGGCAGCAAATTGATGTAATCCATTCCTGCCTCCTTATATCATGTATATAGTGCACATTTTGTTCTGTTTTTGACTGTTTTGTTGAGACTTGCTTCCAGTTTTTTGCATCGACACTACGTTTTTACTTGCACCTTGTTGGCTGGAGATGACCATTTCGCACTTCATCCTAGTTTAGCTCACCGAGCTGCAATAAAGGATCATCATACCAACTTACCAAGTACCAAGCCCAAGGATGGACTAAAATTGTCCTCTAATATTGATTTTTAGCCTGCAAAAAATTATGTTAATGTAGGGATGCAGTTGCAACCATTGTTGTTGGAAAAGTGACTCTCCACACTGCCATTGTTGCAAATCATGTAGGAAAGAAATTTGTATTGTTGGGCCGGTCACACCACCCTATTGAAATTGGAAGCTAGTTTATAAACTGAGTTGAGGAGTTTTGTGGTGGCAGAATAATTAAATTAATCCCCAAGATGGAATCTGTGGTTCTGGGGACAAGGCGATAGTAGAGATAGAAACCATAAGGAATTGTGGGATTGGAAAAGGTGCAAGGTTACACACGTCGAATCGTCGATGGTCATTATTTGTTTCCGTACACTGTAAATGAGCATCACGGCAGACAAGTAAAACCAAACCTATTGAAGAGTGTTTCCTTGTGTGATTGTGCTCTTTCATGTGAATCCATGTATTACTTTGAGTGCGTTGTTGATTTGCGTTATTCGTGGAAAAATATTACAGTGTCCAGATTGAAAACATTATTTCAAGATATTGGCCTCTCAGGTGATAAGTTCCTGAAGAGCTGATTTATTTAAATATTTTTAAACCTTTTTAAATATCTGTTATGAATGGAATTTATCTTGGTGTTGTTAATAAAGGTTTAATGTTTTAAAATTAAATGTAATGACCCGATAATAAAACAATGTGTTGAGAGTTGTTTGTCGTTAAACTTTAACTCACTCACTCACTATTGAAGCGGGTTTTAATTGTTAAAGAGACACTGGCACATTTGAAAAATAGTGACGCCTTCAAGATTTTTTCAAAATCGATATTTTTGACATGGTTGTAAGGAATACAAAAGCCTCACCCGAACATGATTAAGACAAATCAGCTTCCTGGATGGTTTAAACAGAAGATTTTTTATTAATTTAACGTCGACGGCGACCGTTAAATTCAGCAGACAACCGGAAAATGGCGTTAACACAAGAACATGCATGCCGTAGGCATGTTTCCCACGCTATGCACACTGTTGATCGGTCTAACCCCTTTGTGGTTTTAATATCAGTGAGTACGAGTAAAAAAATATTCATGTAATATTTACACATGTGTTGATTAAAGTATGGAAAACTTAAAGTTGGCTACCCAAACTTACCTGGATGTCTTTATCCTCATATCAATGTCCCTACTGTTTTGGGGTGGTATGGTATGTGTAAATTATCTCTGTTCTTCCATGGCCTAGGACTATAATTTGAGAGCAAAAATTTAAGAAATTTCATCATTGTGTGAAAGGTGGGGCGCAAGTGATGCTTTAAAGTTGATCCTCATTGCTCGGAGGGCATATTTTAAGTTATATACCAATGGAAAGCTTATGACTTCGGGATGCCAAAAATATCTTTTCCAAAAAAATAATTGTGTAATATGCCGCTATAAACCCAAAAATAACCCTATATTTCGTTGTTGCGATTTTACGCCCAAAAAATACGCTTTTCTTTCTCTGACCTTGGCAAATTCGTGGGTTCTTGTGACGTAGGCGATTGCAAAAGTCTTTGTTGCCGAATGCATCTTTCAATGTAAAGGAACCCAAATCGCTCCTCTTCTCCTGTGTTGAATTTCGCCCATATAGCGATTAAATGTGGGTGATAGGTTCCTTTAACTTCGTGAGATGGTAATTATAATTCCCGTAGAAGAAATGTGAAAAAGATCGCCGTGAATTCCTATCGCTTACGATGAATCGTGAGTAGCGAGCAGAGCAGAGCAAAGCTGTGTGTACAGGAAGTGTGAGATTTTGACCACCCACTTGCTCCTGGGAAGCATAGTTGGCAACGTTTCCAGAGCGGGAGCTATTCATTATATTGAGCGCTGAACCACAACAGCAGTAGCATCTCGCTACTGCTTCTTTTAAAATATAACAAAAAAAAAAATGTTCAGTATGGTTTTCAGGTTAGAGGCAGAGGGTTAGAGGGAAAAAATTTCTAGATAAAAAAAAAATAAGACAAAATTAAATAGCTGTCTTTAGTTAAGGTTAGTTGAGGGAAGCCTGCCACCCCTGGCGCATTGTTTGGTGGTCAAAAACACTAATCGCGTGCTTAAAGACACGGCTCTTCCATTGATTTACGTTACACCCTCTTATGCTAACCGATGGCATGCATGAGGTATAGGCGATATCAGGGGGAGAGAGAGTAAACGGTGGATATATCTTAATCTGCGTTTCTCAGACCGGGAAACAGTAACTCAATTATGGTTAATTGAACATTTTTATTAATTAATGATTCATTGTTGGCTTTGCTTATTGGCTCTTCCGCGTTGGTAAAGTCCTTAGCCTCATCGAGAGTTAAAAGCGGTAATTCTTGAAATAGCGACAATTTGTTCACCATTATTTGCCAGCAATACTAGCTAATATACGAAGCAAGGAATTCAATATATGTTTAAAATGCCGACTGAACCGCCTTCTCTGCCCGTTTCTCTGGTGACTGCAGCTGGATATATGATAGCCAGCACAAATCTACCAGATACTTCAACATAAATCTGTATCTGTATTGCCTCATATTCTGATTAGTTGAGCAAAATTTATAGAAAATTATGGTAAGTCTTCGAAAGCGCAGCAGCGAGCGATACAATTGAATGGGATTTTGTTTATTGCATTGGACGATTGGCCACAATTGGTGACGTTCGACCCCACCTTGCGCGCTCAAGTCAATAAGATGACTTGCGCTGAGTGATGTTGCTAGAAAGACGATTTTCATTTTGGCTCTTGTAACCAAATCGTGAGTAGCATAAATATGATACAGTTACATATAAAATCGCTATAAAATAAGCTTTCCATTGGTATATATCTTAAAGACACTATCAGTGATTTGCTGAATCAGCAAATCGAAAAAATCATCAAAAATCAGGTTTTTGCATGTATGTAACAAGTACAGGTATCCTAACATACCCTGCAAATGATAAGACCAGAAGCAACCTAATAAGGACAGAATCGGAGATTGTAGTCATTAGTGTCCGAATGGACACTTACTACAACACGTAATTGAATGGAGAATCGTATCTTGGAACACTGCCGTTTTCTTCCTTTTCTGTCAATTCTACAGCTGAAAAAGGTAACTTATGAGAATTCTACAGAATTATTCTTCAATTTGAAGCTATTCCTGCAAATTTCAAATATTTTTCAAATCACTGATAGTGTCTTTAATATATGCCGTCCGAGCAATGAGGATCACCTTTAAGCTTATGATGATAATTGTACTACCAGGTTGTTAACCATGAATTATATCACAAGAAACCTTTGTTTTTATGAAGGGTATGACAAATCCCCTAAAAAATAACCAGAAAATTTGTCCTTTCATCATCAGCCTTTCATCGTCAACATTTGACCATATTTTTTTCTATTATGAGCTAGAATAGCCAAAATAGGTATATTGTAAAAGGGCAGAAGCCCCTACTAACCATGTAAATCATTCCATGGGGTCCTCCCCTGAGTCTGGGGTGGGGAAACATTTAAAAAAGTCAACGTTGCACAAAAAAGATCAACATTATGGCCATATATCTTTTTTTCTAGTAAAATAGACAAACTTAGGTATATTGGAGGGAACACGCCCCAACTAACCATGCAATTCATTTCCCATGGTCCTCCCCTGGGTGTGACTTGGGTGGGCAATTCCTTCATTTACCAATTAAAGGGCCATTCCTTCATTTACCAATTAAAGGGCCATTCCTTCATTTAACAATTAAAGGGCCATTCCACCACTTACCAATTAAGTCATTTTCTTCATTTGGTAATTCTTTCACCCTGGGTCTGACAGGGGGTGGTGAAATGTTTAAAAAATTCATCATTGCTCTAAAAGGTCAACATTTGACTGTATTGTTTTTTCTTGAGCTAAAATGGCCAAAACTTAGGTATAATGTAGAACATGTAGAAGGGCAGAAGCCCCTAACCATGCAATTCATGGTGGGCCATTCCTTCATTTACCAATTAAAGGGCCATGTCATCATTATTTACCAATTAAATCATTCCCTTCATTTATATAGAAGATCATTCCTTCACTTTTCAATTAAAGGGCCATTCCTTCATTTACCAAATAAAGGGCCATTCCTTCATTTGCCAAGTAAAGGTGGGTCATTCCTTAATTGTCCCCGCCGAACGAAGTTCGGAAGGGGACTATAAAATGGGCTCCGTCCGTGTGTTCGTATGTCCGTATGTCTGTGAGAAAAATGTTAACCCGGAATGTCTGTGATAAAAATGTTAACCCTGTATCTTTGAAACACTATATCGGGCACACAAAATTCCTTCGCTTCATGGAAGTGCATCATGGCATGCATCGTTTCTGCGATTTGAAAGTGCGTGATATAGACGGTTTAGGTATGCAAATGAGCTAATTAAATATGCATAATTAATGTATCACTGAAACGGTACATTAGATATATGCAAAATTCTTTTGCCACATGAAGTATATCATGGCATGCATTGTTTTTGCACTTTGAAAGTGCATGATATATGTGGCTTAGGTATGCAAATGAGCTAATTAAATATGCATAATTTATCACTGAAACGGTACATTGGATATGCAAAATTCCTTCGCTACATGAAAGACTATTATTCCTTCGCTTCTTGAAAGTGCATTATGGCATGCATCGTTTCTGCGATTTGAAAGTGCATGGTATAGGTGGTTTGGGTATGCAAATGAGCTAATTAAATATGCATAATTAATGTATCACTGAAACGGTACATATGCAAATTCTTGTGCCACATGAAGTACATTTTGGCATGCATTGTTTTCGCACTTTAAAAGTGCATGATATATATGTGGCTTAGGTATGCAAATGTGCTAATTAAATATGCGCAATTAATGTTTCGCTGAAACGGTACATCGGATGTGCAAAATTCCTTCGCTACATGAAAGGCTTATGCCATACATCTTTTGTGTGAACATGATATGTGCGGTTTAGTTGTGCGGCTTAGGTATGCAAATGCGCTAATTAAATAGCGCAACTAATGTTTCTCTGAAACGGTGCATCGGATGTACAAAATTCCTTCGCAACATGAAAAGGCTTATGCCATGTATCTTTTGTGTGAACATGATATGTGCGATTTAGTTATGCAAATATCATACATTTTTTCATGAAGACTATTATGCTATATATTTTTTGTGTGAATTACGTTTTAGAGTTTTTGTGAGTTATTTTTGGCGTTCATTTTTGGAGTTCATCGATTATGTTTTGTAGAGTTATTTTTTGGCGAGTTATGGATGGAGTTCTTGGGCGAGTTATGTTTTAATTATCCAAATTTTTAATTAGTGCAGTTAAGTTGTCACTTCCAAATGATCGCGAAATTCGGCGGGGACATATTTTACGCATCGCGTAAATACGAGTTCACCTTGTTTACCTTTTAAAGGGTCATTCCTTAATTTACTTTTTAAATGGTCATTCTATCATTTATCATATAGTCTTTCCCTTCATTTATTTACCAAATAAAGGGCAATTCTATAATTTACAAATTAAGGACTATTCCTTCATTTGCCAGTTAAAAGGGTTTTTCCTCTGTTTCTCAATTAAAGGGCTATTCCTTCATTTACCAAGTGTAAATCAAAGGGCTATTCATTTTGAATTAAAGAGCTATTCCTTCATTTACCAATTAAATGACTATTCCTTCATTTACCAATTAAAGGGCAATTCCCTGATTTACCAGTTTAGGGCAAAATTCTTTATTTACCAATTAAAGGGCTATTCCTTCATTTACCAAGTGCAAATCAAAGGGTATTCATTTTGAATTAAAGAGCTATTCCTTCATTTACCAATTAAATGACTATTCCTTCATTTACCAATTAAAGGGCTATTCCTTCATTTACCAATTTAGGGCTAAATTCTTCATTTACCAATTAAAGGGCTATTCTTTCATTTACCAAGTAGTATAGGGCTATTTACCAATTAAAGGGGTATTCCTTAATTTACCAGTTAAAGGGCTATTCCATTTATCAATTAAATGGCTATTCCATTATTAACCAATTAAGGGTTATTCCATCATTTCCCAATTAAAGGGCTATTCCATCTTCAAATTAAAGGGCCATTCTTTCATTTATCATTTAAAGGGCCATTCTTTCATTTATCATTTAAAGGGCCACTTCTTAATTTACCAATTAAAGGGCCATTCCTTTATTTACCAATTAAAGGCCCATTCTAAGGAAGGAAGGAAGGTAAAAGCCTATACTTTCAAGTGCCTCCAATGCAGGCAGACTGGCATGTGAACAACGTATTGCCCATTTAAATTCTACCTATGTATTATTCCACACCCCAAACCTGTCCATACCCTTGAAAAAAGTGCAATCCGTCCATAACCACCATTCATTGGCAGTTTATTTACCAATGAAGTAATTCACTCGATTTCAACATCAATCTTTTGTCAGGTAGACAACTAATCACAGAGTTACTAGAGTTCTGCTCAATATTTGTTGTGTGGTGTTTCAACATATTGCACTGAGATAAGCAATGGCAGATGAAGGGAGTGCCATTGATGTGTACATAAGCTATCATGAAGCAGACAAAGAAAGCATGGAATATCTGTTTGGTGAGTATCAGAACCAGGATTATTTGTTTAAGAGTTGGTAAGGTCCATTATTACTACAATATTTTTCTTTCTACTCAGAAAACAACTATTACTTAATTCAGTGGATAGTTTTTGCTACTTTGTAGATTCCTTTTTTTTGCCATTCAATTTTTTATCCCCCTGGCTTGAAAAGCAGTAGGGGGATTTTGCGATATTGCACATGTCCGTATATGTATGTGTGTGTGTTCCAGTTTGGTTAGGTTTTGGTTAGGTTTCCATATGTATGTATGTATACTATCATGTGTTCCAGTTTGGTCAGGTTTTAGTTTTTTAGGTCGTCTTTGAAAAGTTGAAGTCAGATTTAAACCAGACTTGGTGTTAAGGTGCAATAGGGGTTTTTCATATGTGGCAGATGTCAAAGGTCATGGACCAAGGTCAAAGGTCATGTTCCAGACTGCCATCTTGCCAGGGGATGATGCAAGTTTACTTGCTGTATTTTTTTATTGTGCAAAACAAACATTGACGATGATGATGCATCAGGAAAACATATCCCCTCTCCGATGCAATTGTTGGCAGTGCACCATATTGTGAAATGCAAGAATTATGGAGAAGAGAATATTTTTTTAAATTTATTTACTCAAAGAAATACTGTGTCTTCTAGGAAACCCAAATTGAATTTTCCTCCAATTTTTTGAGCCAAATAATGGCCCCAAATGTAAGCGTGTGCATTCAAAGTGGGCAAGTTTTGCATTACAACAATCATTAGTATTTAAGAGTGTTTGTCAGAGAAAACCACCTGATGGCGGGAAGATGAAGGTTGTACAAATCCTTCCATATTTCTCATATGAATTTATCTTGATTGTTTATTCTTCATGACAGCAATATTTCATAGGTACATGAGCAGTGTTTCTAGACAAATACCATATTTTGCCTATCTTAAAACATCACCTTTACCAATACCGGCATTTGCTTTTCAACTGATATTTATACATAGTCTTTCAAATAACCGCATAGAGCATGTGTAGCACTATTTTTTTTTACCTCTTCATCAATTAGTATTGCAGGAATGCTTACATAATGAACCCAAACCCATTTTGGTCTTGTTTTTTGCGTTCAAAATAGTATTAAATTGGAGCCATCTTATTTTTCACAGGCAGTCAACCCAGGAGAAAAAAATATATTGTCCATACTGTAACTTTGTTATTACTTTGTCCAACTAACAAATCACACCATTGGGTTTTGCCCCTTATCAGGTAAATAACAACCAATTTTAAAGTATCCACATATATTTATTTTAAAAACCCTTATGCACCCTTAAAACAATGTCTTTTTAAGGCTCAGATTAGTGCTTATATTACCATTCAGAATACAAAATAATCTATGAATGGCCATTCACTACACTTATTTTTACACCATCACCATCACACACACCCTTCGCCACACCCCTAATCAACACCACGACCCCCACACACCACACACCCATCTCCATACGCACACTTGAAAATAGATTTTCAGTAAAATTACTACAGTACAAAGTTGCTTCCAACCCTATTACAACATAACTAATTCTCTGCGTAACGAGGCCACTGCACTCTCCCGACTACCTTCATTCCAAAATTCACATTGAATTTGACACATTGAAAAACCCTTTTAATGTAAAGGTTACAGTAACTAGGGTTCCTTTACATTTTGACTTAATTTTATTTTTGTGTCTTCTGCAAGAGGGCACATATGAATTGCTTTGGTAGTGTGGTATTCGTCTGAATCGTGGTAAAAATGTTTAAGCCTAACATAATTACCCTGAGTTTCCACATGCACACATGTATTTATTCATGACACTTACATGTAATGGTCCTTGGGTAGTGCCCCCCTGCCCCCCCCCCACAGTTACCCTTCAGGAGTGGGGTGCACTGGTCATCTATAGGTCATTGGCCCACAGTGGTCATAATTATCCAATTGCTGGGTGTATTATGTCAATCAATTTCCATGGCACTTGAATTCAATTGATCCTTGGTTAGTCTGTCCTAATTGTTGGTGACCTTAGTGAAAACTACCTGTGACCTCATGTGACCTTTGTCCCCATAATCGTATTTTTCACAGGGCAGTCCCCCGGAAGAAAAAAATATATTCCTACCTAACCTTTGGTATGACTTTGCAAAATATAACAAACTCACCATTGGGTTTTTGCCCCCTTGATGAAACCAACACAAGTTTTAAAGTTAATCCACTATTTAATTTTAAACACCGTAAATGCACCCTTAAAACATGCGCTTTTATCTCAGTTAAGTGCTTATTTACCAGTCCATATACAAAAATAATAACTATGATGCCCATGGCACTTACCACTTCTTTCTACAAACACCACCATCAAACCACACCTCTACATCCCGGCCACACAAACCCCCATCAACACCAACTCCCAAAACACACACACACCACCTCTCCATACGCACACTTGAAAGATAGATTTTTTCAGTAAAATTAACACCGTTCAAAGTTGCTCCACCCTTAACCATATTCTCTGCGTAAAAGGCCACTGCCGACATACTTAATTCCATACATTTGGAATTTGGACAAACAATCCGAATACCACACGACACCCACCCCTTTTTCAATGTAAGGGTACAGTAACTACGGGGTACTTTAGCATTTTGACTTTAAATTTTATTTTTGTGTCGTCCGCAAGAGGGCACACCTGAATTGCTTGGGCCCACCCCCCCCTTTGGTAGTGTGGGTATTCTTCGTCTTTGGTAAAAATGTTAATCCTAACCATAATTACCCCCCTGGTTTCCACATGCCACATGTATTTTCATGACACTTACATGTAATTGGTCCTGGGTATGCCCCACAAGGTACCCTCATTCAAGAGTGGGTCCACTGGTCATCTAGCGGTCATGGCCCAAAAAGTGGTCAGATTATCAAATTGTCTTGGGGGTATTATGTCAATCAATTTCATGGCAACTTGAATTTCAATGATCCTTGGTTCGAGTCTGTCCTATGTTTTGGTGACCTATGAAAACTACCTGTTGACCATCATGTACCTTGTCCACCATTCAAAACCAAAACCACCGCGATGGCAGAAGAAATAAGCGTCCGTTCCGTGACGCTTATTTTTTTTTATCATGGATTTTAACTCTACTACAATGTACCGTAGGAAAAATCGTTTGCAACACATGTTCACTATAAACTACGCCCCCCCCCCCCCCTCCCTCTCCCCGGTCAATGTTGACACATTTAACTGCAAATGCTCTTTCAGACGCCCACATTGCTTGTTTGGGGTGGGGTTCGGGTTAGGTTTGGCTCAAGCTTTATATTAATATGCCTACTTCAGTGCAATCTCAATGATACTGATGCCGATGCCATAACCAAATACATTCAATGGCATGTAAAAGGATCACAGGGTGGGACTAAATTGAACCAGTGGTAAATTAGATATAATCCAATCCTCCGGAGCCATTAGTATCCAGGCTTCCATAGTTGACATGGAATAAAGCGTCAACTGATCGGTGTCCATTTCTTCCATGTATGGTGGGCTATGAGACCGGCCTACTAATAAACGTTCTATACCGGGATTAACGGTAGTTGACAAGCATCTACCCTCTTTCTTTCGCCACATTGTGTTTCCGTAACCAGTATTTTTTAAAGGTGCTTGTGTACGATTTCTGTGTATTTGTGTTCTCTACTTGATATGAGAGCCTGGCCTTGCACATACCCCCATCAATTACGCGTTGGAACAAACTTGCGTTTGATGGTAGAAGCAACGCAATAATGCTGTTGTATAAGCCGCTCTTGTCCAATACTGTGCTATATATTGATGTTAACCAACTAACCGTTGGTTTTTTTGTTTATAATCTTGGGAATGAAATGTATTTGTAGGGCTCAAATTTTCAGGACACCAATGAGAAAAATACGGCCATTTCATCTGATTCAACATCGATACGCTTCCGGGTAATCGTGGAGTCTCAAAGAGAATCTGGAACACGCACCTTTAAATTTGAGAGAAAACAAAGTTACCACCTCCTTCGTTGTGGTAAATTGGACCACTTAAAGACATTATTACGCAGACTTCACATGGCAACCTATTTGTGAATGATGCAAAGTGTCCACAAAATAGGTGTTTCCTATGTCTTTGACCATTAAAAGGTGTTTAAAATAAAAACGGTCTACATTACATTCCAATTCTCCTACGATTAAAACTAATACAAATTACAAGGTTTCTTGTACAAGTCTTGTATTGGCATATCCGCTAGAACAAGGGGGGCTAAATAAGTTAAAAAGGTAGAAACCAGAGTGAGCATTTCAACATTTTTTATTTGGCATATTTAGAAAGTATCGTGTTCGTGTTTTGGACCATAGTCCCAACCCCACTGTTTTTCATTTTTGTATGTGTTCCAAAGTAAAGCATGACATGTGACATGGACATCTATTTACTGAACTTTCACTCTTGGACACTATATTGAAGCCTGTTTCATCGCAAAAGAGAACACTAAAAGCGAATAGAAATTACTCTTACTCCGAAACATAATCAACTATCCTGGCAAAAGAGTACACAACTCCCGCAAAAAATACTGTAGCGTATGGCCCACCATTTCACAGTCAATATGGGTTGCAACTGTTTTGCCTTCCATATGACCGATTTTGAGTCCTTTCTGGTGAAAATCCTTTTTTAAAACAAATAACAAAATAAAACTTTGCCTTATGTTGTTACGTCTAACCTACTGGGAACATTTTGGTTTTTTGCCTCTCCCTTCTAGACCCATTTCCTCCCAGTTATGAACCGTTGGGCGTAACGGGAGGATGGGGGGGGGGCAGCTTTCCCCTTGTTGTGGAAGGTTGCCCCCTCTTTCCCCCTGGTGGAATTAGTTAATTCTTGTGCACTGGCCGCCAATTACCTGAAAACAATAGCCTATAATGGGTACTAACAAATTTAATATAATGTTTGCCCCTATAGATGCGTCCCCCCCGCCCCCTCCTTTCTGTAAGGCATTTGCTTGGGTTATTCAAGATGTTTTCTGAATAACATATCAACAAAAAGCTTATACGATAAACCTGGCATCAGGCAAGCGACCATTGGCCTGTTCATTAATACGTTAATATTTCCATCTAATATTATTACAGCTCACATAACAAAGAGCCCCACCCCCCTTTGTTTGAGTTGATATTCGTATGAGTAGGTACTGTAAACTATAATGTGAACGTAATATATCCGTCATGAATAATCCACTGACCTTGTTTTTTTATAACATAGAATGATGATTTAAATCTGAAAATCTGAAAAAAAATAAAAAACTTAAAATGTTAAATTTGAATTTTGTTGAATTGATTTCATTACCCGATCGTGACATTATACTAGGTATGTTGGTACTCCTTTGTACAATGTAAGGGAAGACACAGCTGCCATTGGTACCAAAACTCTAAGTAACAGGGCTTAATAAGGAATCCCCGAGGGGTGGTAGCCACCCCCTTGCTGAAGGGGGTTTCAAAAGGATGGGTAAGATAGGGTTAAATAAAATGGAATTTTCCCTAAACTAAATGCGGCAAACTCCACACGTGGAAAATTTCATTTTTCTTGAGTTTTGGCGCTATTTTAAACGGCAATGTGCAGCCCGTATTTTGAAATGCTCGAAAAGGCGCGCTTTTTTAAGTCAAAAGCGCGAAAATGCGTTTTCCCTAAGGTTTGCCCTGCTAGTCAAACAGGAACACGAAAAAGTCTTGCAAAAACAATGCTCAACTTCCAGTTGACATCCTATTTCTTACTGTTTTTGTTTGTCTTGGCTAAAAAATGTCAAGAAGCACATCATTATCCCTGTTATTTTTCCCCCTTTCTTATTCCGAATAAATATTTGATCGGATGGTATGGTACTGCCGCGGGCTGAGGGCCTTTTTTATACATCCCTGAGTATAATTTTCCTTTTCGCACGTTGGAATCTGACGTGCGGGTTTTCCACTCTTTGCCCCTGAATTGGAAGGTTGGTTGTTTCAAATCTCTATCCACTACCGAAGTCCGAAATTTGTTCCGAGAGAATTATCCCATGGAATACACCAATTATGAGCAAAGACCCGATACCGCGCTTGATACTTTGATAGCATGCGTCAATATTCTTGTTAATGCACCGAAGTGGCATATCATGACGCTTCACAACGGCAAATTTCGGGTCTGCTAAGGATTTATAAATACATTTGGACTCTATTTTGCACTTATTGGAACTTGGTGAGTCATCAATTTTCGCCGACTTTTGCATAATAATGATTCAATATTCGTTTGTGTTTGTTTATTGGCTAATTAATTTAAAGGAGTTTTTTTACAAATCGGGAAAATTCGCATGGACCACAACCAATCGTGTAAAACCCCCGCCCCAATTCGTGATTTTTTGCGCCTTTGTCCGATCGCCGCAAAACTCCGGTGCCTAACCTTAACTTTTGGTATACTCATACCAGTTTTCAACAAAGAGAGAAATTTATACTTTGCCCGAAAGGAAAACGTCATTAAAAAAGACATGTTTTTGTGGTTTTAAAAATCGCTATTTTACATGTTTAACACAATATAAAACACTGCAGACATGCATACACAACCATTTTTTAAATATGCATTACATACAATATAAGTATATGATTACATATATATATGCTGTTTTATCGTGCCATTAAAACAAGATATATTGAAATACGAAATAAAGTGACCTCAAAAAAATGCTGAAATTGGCAACATCCCGGCATATGTTCTAGAAAACACTGTATGTTACGGGCTAGAGCTGGAATCTAAACCAAGAGGGAATCGCGTGTATTGTGGAATATCCCCAGCCCGTCCCGCTTTTCGCTCACACACAGCGCGCCGTGGTTGTTGCTGCGTACACTCGCGTGATCGTCACTGTTGAGCTGGCAAGCACGCTATAGAAATCTGTTGAGTCACGCGTTAAACTGAGTTATCAATTGTTGCATTTCTCCAATGTCCATTTGTCCTGATTGGCTGATCTTATCTGCAATAAATTGATGCAAACCCATCGATGAAGAAACCATAAGCATCTAAAAAAAGCTTCCTATGCACACAAAGTCCTCCGATGACCCCTGTTAATTTTGCTTAGGAAAGAGATATTTGAGCCAAAGTGACACCATGTGGCATCAGTTGTTATTGTGGTTTTTCACTCGCTTAGTGTGACGCACGTAAAATAAACCGCGTGTCCTACATACAATATGCATTAAGGTTTTCCAAATAACGACGATCATGTACCAAATATGGTGGTTGCCCAAAACTAGTGATAATGAAGTCGTATGCTCTTCTAAACTTTTGGGCACCTTGATTTTGGTAACGCCGTTTCGGGAGAATTTTCGGGTCTGGGTTATATTTACACGACGTCGTTGTAGAGGGAAATTATTCCACCAAAGTGAAATGTTTTCATCCAAACACTACCCATAGAAAAAATATCAAGAGATGTCAAGAACCTTCTCTTCCTGACTTAGGAAATTTCAGGTGGTTTTTTCAGACACCCACTCTTAAGTACTTTTTGATACCTATATGGAAAAAATAACATGAGTCTTGTATTATTTCCTATTTAAAATGTAATACACCCCACATTCTGAATGCATATCATGCTAAGAAAGTGATGAGCAACTGTTCAACTGTCCGTAAGAAAGACTTGATAGGATTCAAAAGAGGGTTGCGCCACTCTGATGCTGATATAATGGATATCCCATTTTGGTAAATTCAACCATAAAGGTACAAAAGGCATAGACATATTTAGCATAATGAATAGACCCTAAGTAACTAAATTCACCCTTGCACAAATTTTTTTGGAAAAACAATTTTGATGTTTACTTCTGTCAACAAACGTAAAACAGCAAAAGTTTTGTGGCAATTCCTGCATGGAAAATCACAGTGTCGACATCCTGCCATCAATTTACTGTCTGCATGTTTTTGACAACAATTCAAACGCATGTACCACCAAGTGATTCAGACAATTTTCTTTCAGACTTGTAGTTCAGATATTGATCTGACAAGTGAAAAAAGGTTGATTAGCTGAGATTACGCAATTACAATAGCATTTTCTGGTGAGCTTATACTTGCATGTTTTTTCAAGTTTGATAAAAATGCTTGCAGTAATATCGATATTTGGTTGAGAAATGAGCTTCACAAGAAAATGAATATTAGTTTTCTTGTTTTTTGTTTTTTTACAAATTGTACGTCCAAATTGTTTAAAAATCTTGAAGTGATTTCAAGTAATAAGGGTCCATTTCATTTATGTCGGAATATTTGTTCATTCCATTGAGTCCCTTTAACACAACACCCACACACATCACAAATATCCACAAATGCCCTAAAATTAATTTCATTTATGTATGGGACATTACTAACTACCAGCAGTATATTTTTTATTCCATTCTGTTGATTGAAAATGTGTTTCATGTGACAGCAGGGCAAGGGTCAAAATACTTTTTGAGCTACGTGGGAATACTGAGTGAACGGGTTTTCCACACTTGCCCCTGAATGTGGGGGAAGTTGTTGTTTCATCCGTTCCACATTCCGAAGTCCGCATTTGTTCCGAGAGATTATCCCATGGATACACCAATTATGAGCAAGACCCGATACCGCGCGTTGATACTTTGATAGTCATGCGGCATATTATTGTTTATTGCACCGAAGTGGCATATCATGACGCTTCACAAACGGAAATAGTTTCGGGTCATGCTAGGATTTATAAAGACATTTGGACTATATTTAGGCACTTATTGGAAAGCTTGGTGAGTCATCAATTTTCGCAGACGTGCAATCATAATGAAATTTAATAATAGTTTGTGTTTGTTTTCTTGGCGAAGTAATATTAAAAGGAGTTTTTTTTTTTACAAAACGTGAAATTCGCGATGACCAACAAAATCGTGATAAACCCAAAATTCGTGATTTTTTTTTTGCGCATTTGCCCGATCGCCGCAAAACTCCGGTGCCTCCTTATAGACTTTTGTACTCATACCATTTTCAAATAGAGAAATTTACTGCCCGAAAGAAAACTTCATTAAAACGACATTTTTTTGTGTTTTTAAAAATCGCTATTTTTTTAACATGTTTACAACATAATAGAAACCACTGAAGACATGCATAAGACACCATTTTTTTAAATATGCATTTGACAACAATATAATATATAACATTAATATGCGGTTTTATCGTGCAAATTCTAAAAAGATATATTAAATAACGAATAAGTATCCTCAAAAATCTGAAATTGGCAAAATCCAGTCCATTGTTCTAGAAGACCTGGTTGTGGAATAGGCATAGAAGCTGCCCGAATAATAAAAAACCAAGAGGGAATCGCGTGTTTGTGTAATAGCCCAAGCCCGTACCGATTTCTCTCACACCCAGCGCGCCGTGGTTGTTGCTGCTTAAGCACTCGCGGTCGTCACTGTTGAGCCAAGGCACACACGCACCTACAAATTTGTGCGTCACGTGTTATGTTATCAGAGTTGCATTTTTCCAATGTTCCATTGTCTGATTGGTGATCTTTCCTGCAATAATTATGTATGCGAACCCATCGATGGGAAAAAAAAAAAAAGAGAAACCATGGCAATCTAAAAAGCATTCCTAATGCACAAAAAGTCTCCCCGATGACCCCTGTTAAATTTGCTTAGAAAGAGATATTTGAGTCGAGTGATACATTGGCAATCATTTTGTTATTGTTATTTTCAACTCGCTAGTGTGACGAACGTAAAATAGTTCCCGCGTGTCTCAGAAGGATCATAAGTTTTCCAAATACGACGATATTAAACCAAATATGGTTGTGCCCAAAACTATGGATAATGAAGTGCGTATCGCAATTTAATACTTTTTGGCACCTTGATTTTGGTTCCCCGTGTCTGGAGAATCTCCGGGTCGGGTTATAATTACGTCGTTGGTAAGAGGGAAATTATTCCACCATCCACCAAGTAAATGTTTTCATCCACATACCCATAGAAAATATCAAAGATTTCAAGAACCTTCAACTTTCCTGACTTCGGAAATTTCAGTGGTTTTTCGACACAACAACTCTTAAGTACTTTTTGAGTACCTATATGGAAAAAATAACATGAGTTTGTATTTCCTATTTAAAATGTAAAACACACACATTCTGATGCATTCTGCTAAGAAAGTGATGAGCAACTGTCAATGTACCGTAAGACTTGGTAGATTCCAGAGGTTGCCACTCTGAATCTGGATATATTTAATCCATTTTGGTCAATGCCAACCATAAAGGGACAAAATGGCATGAGAAATATTTAGACATAATGAAATAGACCTAAGTACTAAAATTCACTTGCAAGCACAATTTTTGAAACAGTTTGGATGTTTTACAGTCTGTAAAAAACAGTAAAAACAGCACAAAGTTTGTGGCAATGTTCTGCCATGGAAAATCAAGTGTCGACATCCCTGCCAGAATTTACTGTCTACTACATTTTTTCTTGACACACATTCGAAAAGCATGTACAAACCAGATCAGACATTGTACTTCAGGATTGTATTAAGATATTGATCTTACAAGTGAAAAGGGTTGATTAGCTGAGATTAGCAATACAATAGCAATTGTCTTTGAGCTGATGATGCATGTTTTCAAGTTTGAATAAAAATTCTGGCAGTAATGTCAGCATATATGGTTGAGAATGAAGCTTACAAGAAAAAAATATAATATTGTTTCTTTTTTTTTTTTTTACAAAATGTAAACGTCCAAATTGTTTTAAATTTATTGGGAAGTGGATTTCAAGTTATAAGTCCATTTCATTATGTCGGAATATTTTTTCATGCCATTGAGTCCCTTTAAAACACACACACACACATCACAAATGCCATAAAATTAATTTTTTTATGTATGGGACATTTACTATCCAGCAGTAATATTTTTTATTCCCAATTCTGTTTGGAATTGAAATGTTTTCAATGTGACAGCAGGGCAAGGGTCAAAATACTTTTTGAGCTACGGGGGCTACTTGAGCAAATGTTGCCACAAAGTAGTAGCCATTTATCATAGGCCAAAGTTTCTCACAGGGGCTATTTTCTAAAACCTGAGGGCTAATTGCCCTTAGCCCTTGTGTATTTTCAGCCCTACAGCAGGGGCTAATCATTATTATAAACAAAAAGTGATATTTGAATATTGTTGTTTATTAAAAAAGAAAAGGAAAAACTAATTAAAGTACTTTTTAAACATATTTACAGATCGGTTGGAGAAGAATGAAATGAACGTGTGGGCTAGAGAGGTGGAGAAATGCGAAGGTTCAAAAGGAATGGCTATTGTCAATGCAAAGGTAATTAAAAACATTGTTTCACTCTGATTGTCAGTAACAGAATCTGATTCTGTGTCCTATGTTTCTGTCAGTTGACATCAGCACAGAGGATGTATTGAGTCAATCCCACAATGCACCAGTTTGGGGAAATTTTCCCCGGTCCCATTAGCGTCTATGCGAGGCCCAACAAAATCCTATTCTTAACACATATAAAACCCTGACTTTTCACTTATTTTAGCCCCCAAAGCATTAGTACTTAGGGAATTTTAGCATGATAATGTAACGCTTTGTGGTCCTCTAACTTCTTGAACACTATTTATCCCTAAGCACTGACATGTTTTGTACAGTACAGTATAGTCATATTGCAATGCATTATGGGAATGGTTCAAAACACCCTCTGACATCAGCGGTTGAACTCCATTTAATCTCAAGTTGACTCAGAGATTTCCCGAGGATAGCACCCTCAATTTCTTTAAAAAATCAAGTTTTTGCATACTTGTCCACATACTAACCACTTTGTGAAATAGCTAAGCTCAAATCAATATCATTCATATAGAAATCGCAACTTCGTAATAAAATTCTGGATCAGGAATTTTTGTTATACACAGTATGCTATCATACTTTTGTAATATACATAAATGTTACTACAAAAAAAAATTGATCCATCTTAAACTTTGGAATTGAGCATTTTAGGTGACTATATTTAGTTCTATTTGACTATTTTTAATTAATGCACAAAAATATTATATTTTGAAATCTGAGTCTGAGTCAGCCTTTAAAAGGTTACATCACTTCATATTTTAGATTTTGTAGCCTTGATACATGTGTATTATGTACACACACGTACAAGGCGGTTCTTGAACCACTAGTGTCGCCTGTTTTCGTGATCCACTTTTCCTCCACTCTAGCCTTAGTATATGACCTTTAACCCTACTATGACTAGCAAATCTCTATGGTGCACCTTTGACCTGAGTTTACTTTCTCAACACTAATGGTGAAGTGACGACCTTCTGTTGATAACTCTTGTTGACTGTTGCATAGTAACAAGGTTTACCAGATGATTTCTCCAGAAGATTGTTAATTCATGTGACTAAGATGATATTGCCCCTCATCCTTGTTCATGGTGGTTCCTTTCTTTCTAATAGCTACAAAACATTTTGAAGAACAATGCTCAAGAAGCAAATATACAGACATCAACCTCATAAATGTTATTGTAATATATATACAAAAACATTCCCATAGAAGTATGAAATAGTTACATGTCTCAAGTAAAATGGGTCAAATACTCGCCAGTAAAATGAAACATTCCACTGTTGCGCGTATTCTTTTTAAACACCGCATATGTGCTCATTAACATTACACGCACGCATTGAAGGAAAAAATGCACGGTTATCAACCAATCAGATGTCATGTCTCAAACTAAACATTCATGAATAAATAAAATTTCAACATTAAGAATAATTAAAGATGTCACAACAATATTTCAATAAGTAAGTGTTAATTTTGTTTTTATCAGGTGTTTTTGATAATCATGAGTCCTGATTCCATGGGTCAAGGTGGATGTGCTGATGAGGTCTCCTTGGCATACATATCTGACAAGCCAATCTTCCCAGTTGCTGTCCAGTGTATTGAGGAATTGGAAAGGACTCTCACCTTCTCCATGTGAGTTCATCTTGGAAAACCCAATTGGGTAAAAGTATACCATCATGTTAGCAACTTGCTTGGGTGATTGAAATCCCTAAGGCCTTAACTTTTTGTCTTATGAATTAAAGGGGTGCTTGCCACCTGACTGATATCAGGTTAGTGTATGCTGTCAAAGTCAATGGGTAGGACATGAACATTTTGTGTATGAATGGGACATTTTATTACATAGCCAATTGCAAATTGACTGTGTTCTGTTTTATTATACTTTGATTACCACCAAATAGGCGGGAATTATTTGGTTGTTATCATTCCACGCGTAAAAGTAAATCAAATGTACTCGAGCGTTTGCACAGAATCGCGTGCGCCACGTATAATATTCACACTGCGTCTCTTGCATTGTCTTGCGCCTACATTATTCCATATCAGTTCGCATGTTATGAGACCCGCCTATTTGGTGGTAATCAAAGTATAACATTCTGTTTCTTACCTAGCCTTGTACGTGTGTGCATAGCACGCCAAGGTCTTGTATTTGTGAGATTTCTTTCTTTCTCACGCACTTCCGATTGCTTCAAAATGCTACTAGTGTCAAACGCTTGTGCCAATTTTGACCAGATTCATTCGGAATGACCGCTGACCCAAGCTGCATATATGGTGGACACAGTTTGTGGTCAGTGGTCACCTAGTGGTCAGTGGTCACCTAGTGGTCACTTAGATATGGTACCACATCTCTGGTTGTAGCCCCTCGGGTCAACAACTTTGAGATGTGGGCAGTAGTATCCGTCAGAACCAACAGGTCTAACGTGTGACAATGGGTGACAGGAGGCAACAAAAAATTAAGAAATTTCTACAAGAAATATGCTCCACTTACCGATATCACAGGGACTAATAACGGCTTGTTACCAAAGTTTCTACTCGTTTATGAACGATCCCTTACTGGCAAAGAAGAAATCGGCGAAATTTTAAATCCTGGTGTCAGCTATTCACATCGGTTCACATGTCTTGTTTACAAAAATGGTGGCCATACCATGTGCTTTGATCGCTTCAGCGACCTTCGGTTAAGTTCGGGACTGACATCGGAAATGTCCCGAACATTCAGTCACATGATTGTAATCTCTTCCCAACACGCAATACAGTGTGTGTACGTATGTGTAACACAATAAGCGTGCGGGCCGGTCGGTCGGCAAGAGAGACTTGTTTCTGGTCTTCGACGTCATATCCCAAACAAAAATAATAGCACATGTTTGATCATCGGACAAATCTACACTGAAGTATGCACGTTTTCCAGAAGTTTTACGCTATTTTTCGATATGCAATGGATTCTAAAATAAACATAGTGGGACATATGAATGGCTGAGAGTCTACTACTACCTGTGGATGCAGTATTGAAACGGTAAGTGCCGCCGACATGGGACTTTGCATTACCCAAAATTTGATGTAATTGTTTCAGCAGGCTGGAATAGCTTTCGTAAGTACCATACTTTCGACCACTAGTGGTCACTATGGTCATTTTCCTAACAACAGCATGCATTAATTTTGCCATTCATGCACAAGCATTGCCTATGACCAGTGCCTATTGGGTGTACACATAATTTTGATCAGTGGTCAGCAAGTGGTCATTTTGGCCATTTTGGCTGAATTGCACCATACAGAAGTTTCAAAAACATAATAATTTCTGTTATCAACCTCAAGCCATCCAATATTATATAAATAAGCATGAAGTGACACGGTTGCTTTTGTAACCTTTGACATGTTTGGTTGGTGACAAATTCTTTGTTTTACAGGAAACTAATACTTAACAAAATTAACTGGATATTCTTCACATGTGAGAAGAATCAAAAACAAACTTTCCAGCCCTACTGGCTTCAATAACGGAAACAGTATCAAGTCTTGATGAAGGTGAACATGTAGGCACCAGTGACTCCATCAATGATGAATTAGAAGAGCCAGAAGAAGTCGGCATAGCTGGCTACAGAATATTCAAAAAGTGGCGTAAGAATGCAAGAAAGTACCAAGAAAGACCGACAAAGACTTTTGGGATTCTCAGTTCGGCTCCAAGAAATCTGAGGTGTCTTGGATTGAGTTTCGAAAGACTTTCCTGGCAGTGTATGATGAACATTTGAAGAAGAAGTTCACAGAGGATAGGATTTCTTGGTTGGTCAATGTGGCATTTGGAGACATATTTCGATTGCACAAGCAGATTACCAAGAACATGTATGAAAATTTTGCTGGTAAGTTTTTTATTTTGCAAGCATAGAAATTACTGTAGGCATGATAAGTTAGTGTTTTTAGAGTAATAAGTTAATGGTGATGATGATGATCAGGATAGTGAGGATGAAGATGGTATGGAGGAGGTGAAAGAACAGCACCAGGAGTATAGGAGAAAATGGTGCTGACCATTGATGGTGGTTGGTGGTGATAGCTGTGATGATGATGTTGATAAGATTAATTATAAGAGATAAGTTCTTGATGATAGCAATTACAGTAGTGGATATAATAAACTTGTTACGACAAAAACGATGATGACAACGACAACGATCACAATGTTGCTGGTAGCTTCTGAAATGAGAATAATTATCATAATGACAATGATGATGGTGAATATTATGAAAATAATCATTACCCCCTTCTTGACTACATCTTCACAAAGTTATTTAGTTAATTTATTACTTCTTGCATTGTCACTTGCACATGATCCAAAGGTGGTGGGTGCGAGCCTCGCTGTGATCAATGTGTTGTGCATTTGGGCAAGGCACTTTATCTTGCTTGCTTCGGGTAACTGTTATAGGGAATAATACAATCTAAGTGCTGATAGGATTGTGCACTTGGCCAGCTGCCGGCCTTGAAGAAGCGAAATGATTGTGATGATTTCCTGATGGCAGGGTGTTAATAATAATAGGCAACAGCGCCGTGATACTGTGGGAATGGCGCTTTATAAAAGCCAACATAATATTTTTTGTTGACAGTGTTGTAGTGCGAACGATACAGTGTTTCAATAATGGCGTTCTCACTAAAATGCCTGGATGCGATACAATATTAAAAAAAAATATTGTATTGCATCCGGGGACTTTTTCCAAAACTGTACAATGCAAATATTTCTTTGCACCACTCAGAAGCCTGATATAAATAATAATATTTATTAGTGTCACATATAATTTGTCTTGTATGAAGTGAGGATGCATGCATATACCTAGTGCCACCTTTCCTATGGGCAGTTGTTTTGTGCTTCGCCTCGCTCCTGCTTGAAAGTCGGTACAATGTATACGCCCGCATCGCTACGATGTTATTAACTGGACAGAGTATAGTTTCCTATTTGAATAATGTATTTATTACTTGTTCTAGTTGACCCAGACAGTGATCCTGATAGCTTCTACTACAGACTGCTGGACTATGCACGAGGAAAGATGGCCATGAGAGGTGTATTCAACATGGATAGTACTGTCCCGCTGGATGGCTGTTCAGAGTCTTTGTTAATAACTTGTCTTCTTCCTAATAACTGCCCTCATGATAACAGTACAGATAATTGTACTCTTCCTGTTCACAGTTTGACACTAATTATAATTTTTGTGTGCCTAATCTTGCAAATTTGCATGCCTCCTCATACCCACACAATCACACGTTCAATATCAATGCCACATGTGCAATATGATTATCGGTATGATAATCAGGATGTAATCAGGATAACCAATATGATTATCAGGATGTAATCAGGATAACCAATATGATTATCAGCACGTAATCAGGATAATAAATATGATTATCAGGATGTAATCAGATAAGCAATATGATTATCAGGATGTAATCAGGATAACCAATATGATTATCAGCACGTAATCAGGATAAATCATTACACTGAACTGATTTCCTTACACCAATGTTGACTGCAACATCTGCCTTTTCCCTCTGAGAGTGGAAATGCCCCAAATTACCATAATAACCCCCCTAAAAGAAAGAGAAATGGTCCCTCGACGAGTGACCCCAGGTCACACCCTTTCGACCTAGCTCTTCCCTCAATTCCGTTTGGCGGTTTCAAAACGGACGCGTGTTACCACCCGAAGCCTCTGGCAATATTACAAAGCCAAATTATCTGAGAAATTTGATACTGGACTAGTTGTCGTCTCATACAAAATACTCCTACTACTACCATTCTATCTGGAATATATAACTGGATATATACTGGATTATATACTGGATTTATAGCGCTCACTCGGACGGAATAAACGGAGACTTTTTACGCCGTCGGAGAGCTCTTATTTTAGTACCTTTTTTTGTTTGGGGTCCCGCCAGTGCGGTCATGTGATCTGTGTGAAGCCGGAAACAAGGTAAACAAAGGCCGCCATTGACGCACGATGTTTGCTGCTTTGACTGCCTTTGACTATGTTGTAACGAGTTGGTTACTGTCCTTTGTCTTAGCGGGCTTGCTTGCTAACAATTTACTTGGTTTAGCTGTTTGTCATATTTTATTATAGTGCTTGTGGTATACTTAATAAAATATGTCAAAACTGTGTTTGAAAAATTCTTTAACTCGTTCGTGGACTCAGTTACGAGTTTGGTTTTTGTGTCTTGCCGTTTTGCGTACCGGGAGACCTCACGGCACGCTTGTGATTTTTTTTACGGTTTTTGCGCACGCTTTTCCATCTAGCAAACTCCCGCTCCACGTTATGGCGCATAATTGCGTTCGCTGCCCGTCTTCCCTGCATAATGGGATTCCCCCTTCCCCTTTGTGCGATAACGGCTAGTTCCCGCACAAACCGGTGCGCCTCTTTCTGTCTGGACTGTCGGATGTTCAATGGGGGACCATTGAGCATGGGTACGCCGCTCGTGTGCGGCCACAGGGGGGGGGTGGTAGTCGGGCTCCGGTCAGGGGCGTCCAAGGAGCCGCTGTGCTTTGGGTGCTCCAAAGGTGGGGTAGGGCTTCGGCTACTTAGCGAAGCGCTGATGGGGTGGCGTCGGGCCGCCGCCTCGCGCATAATCGGCCGCTGCTCGCCTGGTTTCAGCTCTAGGGGCTGCTACGGTGCAGGCTAGCGCAGGTCTGCGCTGCCAATCCCCAGGGGGATTGGCGGCCGCAGGCTTTCCGGTGGTGGTGAGAGGTGATGGTGGTGCCCTGGCCGCCGGGGTTGATCCATCGCCGGTGTTATCCACACCTAACGTGGTTGCGTTACCGGTGTTTTCGGGCACTTCTACCGCGACTACGGTCAGCCATTACTTTGGGGTATGTTTCGGCAAAGCCTGGGGCGATGGCTTCGGTATCCCTCTGCGGGTCGCCGCAGGGTTGGCTTAACGCTCGCTGCACCCCGCATCTCTAGCCGGGCTAGTCATGAAGTGCCTCCTCAGCAGGCGCCGTACGCTGCACGGGTCCTTCGGGGCGTGCGTAGCGAGCGGTGCTCCACTGGGCTGGCCTCTGCAGATGCCCCAGCTGACTAGGTCGGCTCAGGCCTCTCATGCGGGTACGCTGCTGTGTTTGCTAGTGCTGGTCCGACGGAACCTGCTTCCCGGCGGGTCCGCCTATGGTGGGGACCCGGTGGGTGCCCCTGCCACTGGGGTTCCTACGGGGCAGCCTCGTGGCCTACCATCAGCGGGGACTCACGTACCCGCAGCAGCTGCCTTCTCAGGTTACAGCTGCATCCCCGTTACGTGACTTACCACCCCAGTGTGCTGGGACTTCTGGCTGGTCAGTCTGGTATAATCTTTCGACCGGGGCTCCGGCTTGCGGGGGCGGGGGCCCCTCCAGGCTATAGTCAATCCGCGCCTCCGCCGTCGGATGCCCAGCCGATGGCCACAGGTGCTGTCGGGGTGCTTCTTGACCCGCTTTCGAGCGGGCAGTTGCGCCGCTACGGCAGCGGATTATCTCCCTTCTGGGGCCGGTCAAGCTGCGGTGGTGGTACAGCCTGGTACGGGGCCTGGGCAGGGCGGTATACCCGTCCACTACCCTTCGGCGTAGTGCCTGGAACTTGGGGTGTCGACCCCATGCCTTCTCGGTCTGTACCCACGTCAGGGTCGGGTTGGGTGCAGTCGAGCCTCTTGGGTCCTGCTGCCCAGCCTATGCCATCGGCTTGGTCCCTGCGGGAGGCCATGGTGTCGCCGCCCAGGTGCGACGCCTGGCCCACCGCCTTCTTCCGTTGCCTCCCATGGGGGCTCGTGGCAGGCTGCAGCATGCCCTTTCTGGGCGTGCCCGGCGCTGCAGTTGGTGGCCGTTTACCGCCGTCATCGGAGTTGATTCCGGGTGGCCGTTTATCCGCCGGCGTTGGCGTGGATTTCCGGGCTTAACCACAGCATCTGGTCTCCTGTTACGGGGCTGCTGGCTCGGGTGTGTTTGTCCAAATTACCTGGTGTTGCCTTTCAACTTCGCGCGCGACATGGTCTCCCTTGCTTTGGGATGTAGCGCCGCCGTGGCTCTCGGGAATCCATTCCGGGCATTGCTGAGTCTCTGTGGTTCTCTTGGATCTACTCAAGTCTGCTCTTGGCAGGGCCTCCCCTACTGGGCGGCCTAGCTTGAGTGGCTTCACCCCTGGTGGCAGGCCTTGCCTTGGTGTGAAAGGCCCTCTCAGCCTTGTGTAAGTCCCTGGTTTACGCGCATTCCTGACGTTGCTCTAGCTGCGGCATGCAGGGTCCCCTACTGGGGTGCTCCTGCCCTGCCGTTGGCTAACCTAGCCCGCCTTGGCCTGGGTGTGGGCCGCATCCTGCCGTGCTATGCTTGCAGCTTCGTCCGGATCCGGACCTTAGCCTTTATGGCACGCGGCTCCGGCTCCCTAGCGCCGCTTCCGAGTCGTGCCTAGTGACAGTTGCCGTATGGCGTTAGTCTCTGTTTCCCCCTTGGGGTCTAGACCGTGTTTCTGGCCTGGCTTGATGCGGTCTTTGGGTCTTTAGCCCTGCTTCCTGGGGAGGTCGTTGCCTATAGCCTTGGCGTTCTTTGACTTCGCCTTGGCCTAGGCCTTGGGGCTTCCAATCGTCTAGCTCTTTGTCTTTCTCGACTTAGACCCTTCAATTCCATTCGGGGTAGCTGGCCCCGGTTCTTTCCATGCAGCTTTGGCTGGGACCTTGTCGGGCCTGGCCTGGGCTGATGCATGCTGCCTGGTGTATTACTTGGCCCCCTTCGGTTTATGAGGCCGGTGCCTATGCTGGTCTATCGTGGCCCCTCCAAGGCTTCACTGGGCCGGCTCAGACCTGGGTAGGGGCTCTATGTCCTTCTCCCTTGGCCTACACACACCGTATGGGGAACCTGATCATTGCGCCTGGCTGTTTCTTCCTTGCCCTCTGTCTCACTTTTGTGGTTGGCGCGAGACCTCGGCCTACAGGCCCGCTGGTGCCCTCGGGGCCTATCCTGCTCTTGGCCGGTCTCAGCTTTGGTTATTCAGTCTTGACGCATGTCTCGTGTTCCCTCATGGGGCTTGGCTCCCACCCAGGTGGTGCCCTCGCCCCCTCTGGCTCTGTGCGTCCTGTGCGCTGGTGGTTGGCTCTGTTGTTGCCCAACCTTACCCGTGCTCCCAGGCCTAACTCCTAGCCCTTGAGGTCCTTTCGACTTCGCCTGGACTCCGCCTACTTTTGGGTCGTTGTCTTGACCGTGGTCCCTTCTCCCGTTTGTTCGGCGAGTTTAGGGGCTGGCTTTGGACGTTCTCCACAATTCCTTTGGTCCCACTGACTACCTGGTCCGCTGTCTCACTCAGGGGGACCTGGACACGGGTTTTGGGTCGGCTCGACGATGCCCCCCTTTTGGGCTCGTCGTACGGGCTTAGCGTTCGGGCCTTGTTCCGGCCTAGCGTTGGGCTCGTCCGGGCTAGCGTTGGGTCTCGTCCGGGCTAGCTTTGGGGCTCGTCCGGGCCTTGCGCAGGGTGTGCTCCCGAGTCGTCGGGGTCGGTCTTAGGGGTTTCCCCCCTCCCTCAGCGGTTTTCAGTCTTCCGTTGTTCATCTCTTCACTTGCGGTTTCTTGCCACGCCTTCTTTCCAACTGTGGCTGCCGGTGGGAATCCCCGCGACGGGGTATTCCTAAGTTAGGGGGGGGGGGGGGCGGGGGGGGGGGGGGGGGGGGGGGGGGGGGGGGGGGGGGGGTGGTGTTTCTTCAGAACTCCGCCTTACAAGGTGCTTTCTCAGTTCTTTGCAGTTGGCTTGGTCTTGTCTTCGCCGTGCCTTGCGATTGGATCTTGTGCTTTTCCCCTTAATACCCTCTGGGCCTGGGGGCCACGTTCGGTTGCTCTGGCTCCTGTCTTTAGACTGGGAGCCTTGAACATGGTGGTCTGCCACTTCTGCCTGTGGATTTTATCCCCTCTATCCTATCGGTCAAGTGACCTGAACTTTAAAGTCGGTTGGGAGGCTTCCTCTCCTGGTTGGGAATGTCTCTGGGGCGTAACCCCCGCTGTGAGTCATTCTTCCATGTCTGACCTCTCGAGTTTGGTTGACGAGTTGTTTACTCCCTTTTCCCGAAGGCTTTGGTGTCCTTAATCGGTATCTCGCCCGTTCGGGTAGCCACTCCTCCGGTGGCTCTCTTCACTCGGGAGATATTCGGGTCGAAGCCACTATGCTGCCCGCGGACCTCTTCTCGTGGCTCCTTTATTCCCGTAGCCGGAGTTCGGCTTACGCAGCTACTTGTTTGCCTCCTCGATCCATTCGTGTTCGGCCAAGAAGTTCCTTATGTTTGGATCATTCTGTCCCTTCTACGACTTTGTCACCTGCTCTCCTGCTTGCAGTCGCCCCTGGTTAGACTTCTGCTCGGCTTTCCCGCAGCAGTTAGTTAGCTCTCGGCTCGGGTCGCCTCTCGGGACTCGACTCGTGTTCCTGCGGATCTAACCTCGGGTTCTCCCCTCTGGTAGACTTCTCGGGGTGGTTTACCCACTTGTCTACCTTTCGAGCCAGGTTTGACTCTGGCTCGATCTGGGGAGGTGCTAGATTATCCTAACTAGCCTTTGCTGCTCTTCGGTTGCCGTTTTCTGTGCCGCGGCTCCCGGTTTTTGCGGAGGTCTGCCTCATTCTTTCCTCGGTGGTTCGAGGCCTGAATCGTCCCCTCCACCTCCTGACGTGACAGTCTGAGGTGGACTTTTCGCATTATTTTGAGGCTTTGTTGGCTGTTTCCGATCATCCGCTTTCCGTGGATTTTTTCGGTCAACTAGCTCACCCTACCACAGCCTAGGGTGTTCGTTTTGTCCTTCGGTGACGTTGGCTCGGTCCATTAACTCCTGTAAGGCGTCTGTTACTGACCCGAAAGCTAGTTCCCTCTGGTCTGAGTTCTATCGGCGAGCCTCTTGGCGAAGCCCCCAATCGTCCTTGGGTGCGGCGGCGCTCTAGCCTCGCCTTTATACTCTTTCGGTCCCTTTCCCGGCTGGATTAGCTCGATTTCCTTCTCCTTGTAGGTTCTTCCTCCGGGTCAGGTTCGATTTTTCTCTCAGCCCGCCACGGGGCTGGGCTTGAGCCTTCATTCAGTCTCTCAAGCTTTATCTCCCCCGGGCCGCTCTCCGCGGGGTTCTTTGTGGTGCTCGTGATCGGACCCCCTCTCTAGGGGGCCCCGCTCCTCCTTTTTTTGGGCTAGCTTTCCTTGCCCCGCGTCTTTACGCTGGTCCCCTGCGCTTCTCTGGTTCCTTCCCGAATCCTCAGTTTTTCGCAAGGCTGTGAGGCCTTGTTCTCCACCTTTGCCGCGGCGTGCTTCGGGCCCTTTGTCCAGGGCCTACGTCGAACTCCAGTCTCTGCCGGAGCTCTTCCTCTCGCTTATTCCTTAGGCTTGGGATTTTCTCTCTGCGGGATTCGCGGCTCTGCTATCCTCCACAAAACTTTGGCCAGGTCTTTTAATCATCAGTATAAATTCTGAGGTCCTCTTACTCACCCCTGTTGTCCTCCACTATCTAGTGGTCATGGCTCCTTGACTTTTAGGATCTAGATTCCATTTGTTTTTTGGGCTCTGGCGTTTTGGTCTACCTTTGCCTGCATCCTATGGCTGCTCTCTGAAATATCATGCGCCACCTCCTACTAATGGGGCTAGTCTGTGTTGATATGAAATTCATTCCCGGGGTTAATGCATTGTTTCAGTCAATATTGGTGTAAAGGAAATCAGTTCCGTGTAATGATTTATTCAAAAGCACATTATTTTATAAATCATCTAACTGCAGAAGCCTGATTATTCCTTTCCAATGTTGACTTCCCACTTCCCGGCCCGCCCCACAGCGGAATGTACACGCGTCCGTGTGTGCTTGAGCCAAAACGGAATTAAGTAAGATGCTAAGTCGACAGGGTGTGACCTGGTCCACTGGTCGAGACCATTTCTCTTTTAAGGGGTGTTATTATGGTACTTTGGCATTCCACTTCCAGAAGGGAAATGCATAGGTTTCAGCCAACCTTGGAAAGGAAATCAGCTTCAGTTAGATGATTTAGTAAACATAATGTGTTTTGATAATAAATATGGGTATCAGCATGTATCCGGATAATCAATATGATTATCAGGACGAATCAGGATAATCAATATGAGATCAGGACGTAATCAGGATAATCAATGATTATCAGCACGTACTCAGAATATCATATGAATATCAGGAGTGTAAGCAGGATAATCAATAGATTATGCACACGTAATCAGGATAATCAATGATTATCAGCACGTAATAGGATAATCAATATGATTATCAGCACGTAATCAGGATAATCAATGATGAATCAGGATGTAATCAGGATAATCAATATGATTATCAGGATGTAATCAGGATAATCAATATGATTATCAGGACGTAATCAGTATAATCAATATGATTATCAGCACGTAATCAAGATACTCAATATTATTATCTAGACAATCAGATAATCATATGATTATCCGGAAACCTGACATTACAGCATTCACCTGCAGCATAACACCCAGGACTGAAAGGATTCAACCAATAGCAATTGGCCCAGCGATTGTCAACTGGTTATGTCATCAATAACTTAATACTTATGATCTCACAATGTTGGGAAAAACTTAGGTTACCGTTGAAACTCTGAGCTAAACCTTGAAAGGATACAGCAACTTCAAAATTCCTTAAAATAGTTTGAAATGGATAGATTTGGGACATGCATTGAGCACTAAAATGTTTACACAACCAAAAAATTTATAATAAGCCCCATCAGAAACGGCTTAGTTTGAGTTGAAGAATCAGTTGGTTATATTTCCAGCCTTACCTTCTTTTTTCAGCCCAAGATTTTGCTTGTAGTTAAATTACATACTGCAAGTACAATCCACAACCTTTATGCATGATATAAGTAACAAGGTCATTGACCAGTCTGAAGTTTTTTTACAGGGAATTATACACAACTCTGATTACCTATTTTGTTTCTCATTTTCCTTGTGCATCTAGCAGTTGGAATAAAACCCCTCGCATGGTTTTATTACAAAATTGCAAATGATTTACCCCCAAAGAACTGTTTTTAGGCTTATTCATTTTAAATGGAGTTTATGGGCATTTCATGATCCCGCCTTGTCCTCCAACTTACCTAAAAAAGTTGAGATTTTTATATCCTCTGAACTGCTAACATTAGAAATCCATGTGTACCTAATCTTGCTTGCAATTCGTCATATCTTTAAGAAATTCGCAATTTTTTTTTCTGTCCGTAAATGGGACGAATTAAAGCATAGTGGCCTATGGACCGTGGGAAACAAGCATTTGCTCATACACAACCACAAGGTCGGGATCAACTAAAAAATTGTGAATAGCTCTGCTCAGAATATCTAGTGACATGGATAAAGGTGTGGAAATCAAGAAATGCACCTTTACAACATGTAAAGCCATACAAACATCAAAAACCTCAGTTTTTGACAAACAATTAGGGTCCCCTATTATGCAAAATGTGCCAGTGTTCCTTTCGCTTCATTTGATTTTCAGTGTTGACTTTGCATACGGTCTTTCAAGACAGCTTCTGTGAAGCCTGCATGACTGGATATCCTGACGGCCAAGGATCCTAACATGAGGGCTGTAGCAGCTATTGCACTGGGCAGAACAGGTACATCAAATTAAACTACCTTGTTTTGAACACCACCCAGGCAAAAAGTTTGCTTGGTCCTTCCCACCAATTTCAGGATAGTTTTGTTGGTCAAACAACTTTTTCCTGTTTTGATGTTGTCCTGCCTTGAGGCAGGAACACACATAGGAATCACCTTTGCCCCTGTTATGTCTGTTGTTATTGATGTCTGTTTGATGACGTCTGTTGTCGTGAAAAGAGGTAACATTTGCCTGTAATACCGCATATTTCGCTAGATTTAAACAAACTTGTGTCGTAGTTGCAACATGTGATCCCTCCATTTGTTGATGAGGTCAAGGTCCATGTGTTGTAACTTAAATGTAACTTGATCTAAATTGAAAAGTTTAAGTTCATAAGTTCAAACTTGGTTTATGGCTTTTACACGCAACACCTCATTTGTTTATGAGGTCACAATCACATGTCAAGGTCAAATGTCCATATGAGGCCTATCATTCACAACCCACAATGCAGCGACACAAGCGCTCCTCGGACCGCGATATTTTATAAATAATAACAGTCAAGATATAACTTCAGTCTACATAACAGTTGAATTATGACAATTTCAGATTTATATTTATAGTTGTGGTTTTAAACATTGGGAAGTTCAAGGAACTGTTAAATGCTGTATGGTGTAATTTATGATTGTTAACATTTTTGAAGAAAAAAAAAGGGATTTGATATAGGTCACTATTTCGTTATAGTAACTATTGTTTGTTTGTGATCTTCAAATGGTTGGTTGATGGAGCTCAAGCAAACACTTTGTTTTGTCTTATATTGAATCAAGGGAGAGCATGTGGCCCACTGGTTAGGGTATTAGACTTTGGTGCTAAGGTCCCATTCAACTCCCAGCAAACCACTTGCAGGGATTTACTCGGTTACTAAAGTCTGGATTTAATCTGTAACAAGAGCTATTGAGTTGTCGAGAATTGAATTTGCTCTCCATGGTTCATTTGGACTTGGGCAATGAACCAGGATAATACCCCGTACTTCGGAGGGGATTTTAAGCCGTCGGTCCCATGTACAGAGGTCATACCTGTGCATGCACATCACAGTCAGTGTTGAAAGAGTAGGTGATTACCCCTGTCAGTCCTCAAGGTCTGTCCCTGTAACATGGAACCCCAAATGAAATAAGCTTCCAGTTGAGGCTTTCTTGGGCTATCAGGAACATGTCTGGAATAAATCCAATCAATAAATTTAGACTAACCAGTAATACTGAATCTTAGTCCATTTGGGAAAATAGTTTGGTCTTTTTTACTCTTACACATTATAATAAAAAGTTTGAAAACAATAAGTTATGAACCCACTTCAGGTGCAACTCGCTGTGATCTTCCCATTAATGTTTTGCATGAAAGCTGGCATCACTTCATATATACTTTCAGGCCAGATGACTTGTAACAAGGCAGGGTACATGAAGTTGATAGAGCAAAACATAACAGGAAGATGTCCGAAATATTTTTAACCCATGACAATAAAAAAGAATGTCTGTACGCCACCATTGCATCAATCTTGCATGACTCATTGCAGTGTACACTCATTGTAACCATTGGGAACCTTGCTTGTTAACAGAGGAATAGTTTGCACTTTCAGGATTTTTGATTTTGTTGTATACAGGAATAAAGAATCGGCGAGTGGTGTCACGGATGCTGAAGATGCTTCAAGATGATGACAGATTAGTGAGAGAAGCAGCATGCATCTCATTAAGGTCATATGCAATCAGAGATGGCTGTGCCCTATCTGGTTGAGGTCTGGTAAGTATGAGGACCAATTAGTAGATTAAGCAGTCATCATCTTTTTGTCATATGCAATCAGAGATGGCTGTGCCCTATCTGGTTGAGGTCTGGTAAGTACGAGGACCAAGTAATTAAGCAGCTTCATCTCTGTGTCATATGCAATCAGAGATGGCTGTGCCCTATCTGGTTGAGGTCTGGTAAGTATGAGACCATTATATATTAGCAGCAGTCCTCTCTTTTGTCATATGAATCAGAGATGGGGGGGGCTGTCCCCTATCTGGTTGAGGTCTGGTAAGTACGAGGACCAATTAGTAGATTAGCCGCATTCATCTCTTTTGTCATATGCAATCAGAGATGGCTGTGCCCTATCTGGTTGAGGTCTGGTAAGTATGAGGACCAATTAGTAGATTAGCAGCATTTCTCTTTGTCATATGCATCAGAGATTGCGTGCCCTATCTGGTTGAGTCTGGTAATACGAGGACCCATTATAACTTTTTTTTAAGCAGCATTCATCTCTTTTGTCATATGCAATCAGAGATGGCTGTGCCCTATCTGGTTGAGGTCTGGTAAGTACGAGGACCCATTAGTAGATTAGCACATTCATCTCTTTTGTCATATGCAATCAGAGATGGCTGTGCCCTATCTGGTTGAGGTCTGGTAAGTACGAGGACCAATTAGTAGATTAAGCACATTCATCTCTTTTGTCATATGCAATCAGAGATGGCTGTGCCCTATCTGGTTGAGGTCTGGTAAGTACGAGGACCCATTAGTAGATTAAGCAGCATCATCTCTTTTGTCTATGCAATCAGAGATGGCTGTGCCCTATCTGGTTGAGGTCTGGTAAGTACGAGGACCCATTATTAGATTAAGCAGCATTCATCTCTTTTGTCATATGCAATCAGAGATGGCTGTGCCCTATCTGGTTGAGGTCTGGTAAGTACGAGGACCCATTAGTAGATTAATCAGCATTCATCTCTTTTGTCATATGCAATCAGAGATGGCTGTGCCTCATCTGGTTTGAGGTCTGGTAAGTCAGACCCATTGTAGATTAAGCAGCATTCATCTCTTTTGTCATATGCAATCAAGATGGCTGTGCCTATGCTGGTTGGGGTCTGGAATAAGCAGCATGCATCTCTTTTGTCATATGCAATCAGAGATGGCTGTGCCCTATCTGGTTGAGGTCTGGTAAGTACGAGGACCCATTAGTAGATTAAGCATCATTCATCTCTTTTGTCATATGCAATCAGAGATGGCTGTGCCCTATCTGGTTGAGTCTGGTAAGTACGAGACCAATTAGTATATTAAGCATCATTCATCTCTTTTGTCATATGCAATCAGAGATGGCTGTGCCCTATCTGGTTGAGGTCTGGTAAGTACGAGGACCCATTAGTGAAATAAGTGCAGCATGTATCTCATTAGGTCTTGTAATTCATAGATTGCTGTTGGTTTCGAGTCTCCCCAATCTTAAAGGCACTATCAGTGTTGCCAATCAGAAAATTGAAAAAAACAAAATCAGATTTTTGCATGTCTGTAACAAGTATAGCTATCTAACATACCCTGCCGTTATAAGCCCTGAAAGCGATCAAAAAAAGACAAAAGCGGATATTTGAGTCATTTGTGTCCGTCGGACACTTTCTACACCACGTAATTGAACGGTGATTCATATCTTTAAACACTTCTGTTTTTTCCTTTGTGTACTCTTGTCATTTTGGAATCAATATCACTTGGACAAATTCTACGACTTATCCTTCAATTTTATAATTACTCCTGCATTTCGCAAATTTAAACTTTTTTGAGGTGGATCACTGATAGTGCCTTTAATAGTTTTGTCTCTTAGAAAAAAATATATTAAAATACAGATATATATAAGGAAACATCAGAAAATAGAAGATGTATAAATTAGCACTTTGATGTCATTACTAACTTATGGTCCTGAACCTTTTTTTCAAGCCAATCTTCAAAATGTGAAGACAAGGGAGAGACCAACCAGTGGCCCCATATACAGGCAATATTCTTGCTTTTGAAATTCCAAGTATTTTTAAAGCCAGTACAGAGGGGTGTTTGAGTCAATCCCACATGTACCATTTTGGGCACATTTCACCTCAATATTGTCATGTGATCCCACCAAAATCCTATTCTTAACACATAAAACCCTGACTTTTGCACTATTTTAGCCTGCAAAATGCCAATACTAAGGAATGTTTATCATGAAAAAATTTGTGCCCTTAAACTTTTTTTCAACACTTTTAATCCCTAATACTGGCATTTGTTTAGGACAGAAACGTATAGGCCATTGTATGTCTTATGGGATTGTTTCAAAACACCCTCTGAAGCCATTCATACCTATTATCAGGTAATAATGGCATGGATCAGTTTTCAATTTACTTTTCTGCTAAATTCTGTGTTATGTATTCTCATTTAGTTTACTTCAGAATTGTATCTTTTGTATTTATCCCTTTGCAGGCGCAAGGAGATTATTTCCCATGTGAAGAAATGCAGCAGAAGTCACTAGGCGTGATATCTGATACATCAAGAGAAGCACTGAGAGTCACCAAAGTCTTAGCAGAAGAAATGAAGGACTCAAAGACTCCGAGTAACTCCAGGGTAGCAGCTACAAGGTACATCAAGAGATATTTTGAAAATTGGAAATAAAATCCGCTGTGACAATTTTGGACTAACCGTTTTTTTCTAGAAGTCGTAGTACAAAATGTCCAGATGACGTCACACCAATGCAAGTATGCATGCATGCATGGGTGTCCATATTCAATGGCGATATTTTCATCGGGCAGATGGTACATTTCGACCAAATTCCACCTTTTGCCATCTATTTTTGAATGGAACCTTGTATTTTTATTCCGTTGATTTTCATCTACAGGCAGCAGGCGCCTAGTTTTTATCTCTTGTAAGTTGCGCTTTACTGTAGAGCTGCATTATTTGTGACCCTTTTTGAAGTATTATTTGTGACCCCCCCCCCCCGCCCCCATCGAGCTGGTAGCACAGTATGAGTATAGTCAAAGTTATTCATATTGATACAATACATTAAATTATTTATTATCAACTTGTCCTATGGCACTTGCATATACAGTGCACTTGTTTGATCCAGCGTGCATATTTTATGCTTCTTGATTTTGTGACCCCTATTATTAGTGGCATAATTCTAACCCCTCAGTATATTTGTGACCCCCTGCCCAAAGAAAATGAACAGTGTTCCTTAACAAGGTTTCAAGAGTTTAGCTCAGATTTTGATTGGTTTATCATCACCACTGTTTTTAAATAGAAAGCGTGACATGTTATCACGTGTATTCAATACCATAAGTTTTCAATTTTTACTCTATATTATAAAATTGGTATTAGTTTGATTGTATATTTCTAGGCCTTACAATAGAATCTTTTGGACGTATGACTCCGAGTTTGATGCTGAGTGAAACATGCCCACTTTTGGTGTTATGAAAAAGCCTTAAGGTTAAGATATCATTATCATTCTGTAGGATTATTTGTAAGTATTAACACATGTAATAAAACTTTTGTTATGTAACTGTTAATGTGTAAAAACTGGATATTATGTGACATATTCAGAAGCAGTTGTATTCTTATTACTTTATAGATTTCCAATACTATTTAGTTATAGATTTATATTTTCAACCCTATCAAAATTATCAAAGTTGTTGGATTTTGATAATGCATTAAATCCTACGTTGATAAAACCCTCATGTTTTTGCTGTATAATCTTCTGAATTCTACAGGGAGTTTGAGAAGTGGCCAACTTTTTTATGATGGTATTCCAGAATTACATATTAAAGGCATAGTAGACATTTTGTCCACATCAGCCCCCTCTCCGGCTGGGCATTTCCTAAGTTATTAACATAGCATTGTTATACATTGCATAATATTGAGCTTAATGTGTTAATATTCTCATTCAAATTTCAATATGATTTTTGCCAAAAAACATGTTTTTTTTAAAATGCAACGGAAAAACAGGTGTATATCACCCTCGTTTTTTGTCTACTATCCCTGACATTGGCATAGTAATTGTGGATTAGCATGAATCAACATGTCTACTCCAGTTTTTCCATACCACGTCTACCTCCTGGTCAACTGCAGAATAGCTACGATGAGGGTGTTGTAGAACAGACCGTCGTGTTCACCTATAACTGGTTTACTTTAGAACCCTACTGCAGCTAGTGCCTGCACCTTTTTGTACTGTGCAGTGCTGCCATAGTAGACAGGATAGCTTCAGTAATAGGCTAACCACACAATTAAGATGTGGCATATACGAGTATATTATCTACGTAGCAGAGTTGCTATTGGGGAGGTATTTAGAGAGAGGCATCATCTACCCTAACCACTGGTGTACTTTACAATTCCTAGCCTGCAGCTACTGCATCGCACCTCGCTCAGTTTGTACTGTGCAAATTAACTGCCATGATAGACATGAAGTAAGCTGGGTATAGTGCCTGCAGTAAGAATCTGTTAGGAACTTGAGTGTCTGAATGCTGAATTTTTTTTTTACTTGGTATGGGGCAGGTAATTCCAAGAAGAGGGCACATTGCCTCAAACTCCTGGCTCAATATTGACGTTAGTTTTTTCTTGACATGATTTGTTAACAATCTGGTATTGTACGATACATTGTTTTTTTATAAAAATTAATTGACAATAGTTGGGATTAGATTTATATAAATACACCAAGATTAAGTGTTACTTGACATTAACACGTTTCCTGACTCTGGGGCACTTCTGACCGATTCACTTCAGTGGTTCCCCATTGTTTTAGGCCAGTAACCTGCATGAACCATTTTCAAAATTAGCGAGACAGAGAAAATTTTGACCGCAGGCGGCCCTAGATTTTCTAGCCAGAGTGTATCACCGCAAGGCCATTTATCAATGAAACTGCAAAACGAATCCGGGAGGTCAGTAATTGCCAATCTTCATCAGCTAAAGTCCTGGTGTGTGAAGGTTCTGTGAATGCTGCCTAGCACGGGTCCGGGAAGGGTGTAAACATTTAATTATATAAGGTCTTCAAAACAAAAGTGGTCCAGAATGAGCAGGGTAATCGAATTGGCGATAATTCTAACACCTTTTAGTAATTTTTGTATAGCTTTTCTAGATTGCCCAAAGGTGTAATGTATAGTGAATTCTTGCAATAGAGTGTTGATATTATAATTGTGTATGTACGGGATTACTAGATCATTCTTATTTTCATAGTTCATATTTATTTCACATCACATCAAGCAAGAAAAATGTAAATAAAATTACACGCATACCAAATACTGGCTAGGCGTTGCACTGAGATTTTAGCACAAGGACAAAAAATTAAATGCAATACCTAAAAATAAAATATCCTTGCTCCACCCTGTCTTAAGTTTTATATTTGATATTAAAATTATTTTGTTAATTTTTGCTTTTTTTAAGTTTTTTATTTTTTTCTTTTTTCAAATTTGATCAAATGATTCCATAAAATTGGACCAGAAGCTTACAGGTTGATCGAGAACATTTTTTCTTTTACGGGTGTTAGGGACCATGGACGTGGACCAAAGAACAACTGCTTAACAACTTCTGTGTCCCCATCTGGGGGCTAAGGGAAAAACAAGTGTAAATTCATAATAAATTATTACAATCAAATAACTGTCTGTTCCCCGCCACATTAAAACTGGACCTTCTTAAAAATATATAAAATGTCACAGCAATTGTTTTTCCCAATATCAGAGACCAATGGATATATGTATAGATCCGCAACCATGAGCTAAAGATATACAGGGGCCGGGTATGTAGGGCCATGGTTATAGCCAGGTGTTACCACATCCACGATTCGGGTAGAGTGACAAGACCCGTCCTTCTCACAATAACTAACCAGTGACATTATAATACTGGTGTTGACAACTAAATTTTCCTTCTGAAAACGCGGTGGGGTAAAATTGAATAGAAAATGAAGTCTGTTAACCAATAAGTTAAGGATTTTGGTTCTGCACCAAAGTTTTAGGTCAAAGCTGCCCAGCAACATCTCTTATGATTTGTTCATGTTTCTTCCTTTTCGAATTAATGATGAAAAACATGGCCAAAGTTATTGAACACGCACTATAGAAGCTCAAATTACTTATTGTGAATGAGGTAAGTATTTTGTCCTGAAACGTACTCAGTCTAAATTGGAGAGGTAACAGCTGAAATCTCTCAGCTGCGCGACAATATAGCAATGGTCGTCCACTCCCAGATGAAAGGGAATTTGAGAAGTGTTTTTCTATACCGCACACCGGACGGTGATTGCTATCTTAACCCATTGTTTGCTGAAGTCTATTGTATTCACTAGTCACTGATATGGGAATGAATTGAAGTGACCATTTTATTCTTTTTCAAGAAATGTGCCAGTTTTATTTGTGGGAACAGACGCTTATATAATTGTTAAGAATTCAATTGAATTT